>JASDQU011400329.1:24437-37173 GCA_032191745.1 Picea mariana | reverse complement strand
ATCATCATGGTGTTTTAGTAGTTTTGAGGCAACCTCTTTTGTATGACAATTTCCTTGAAAGTGGTACTTTAAGGTGGACTCAAGTGTCATCCTTCAACATTGAGTGATTTGGTGCCTTTTCCATCACAAATATCTGTCCAAAAAGTGCACCCAAGTGTGTCCAATGCATTGGCAACATAGATAATTTTATGGGCGAAATTTCACCCATGGGAAAAATTTCAAGGTTAAAAAGCGAATTTTTACAAGAGTAGGTTTTTAGAAAGTTTAGCCCAAATATTAAATTAAAACAATTATATGTTAGATCATTCATCCCCCTTAAATATAAAGGAAATCCATGAGAACATGGTTTTTCCCTCATAATTTCATGATCAAACATTCAATTCGCCTTGATTTATTGCAATTGAGATTTTTAGGTAAGTAATTTTTCTATATTTCTTGGTGTTTTTGGAACTATTTCTCTTGCATTTCCTTACATCAGGCTTTTATGGGAACTATTTCATCCATGGAGTTCAGGGTTTTATAAGAACAATTTTACCCATCAATTTTTTATTTTCCTAGGATTTTTTATTTTTCCCATGGAATTCCTTCCAAGTTTTATGAGAACAATTACACCTGTGGAATCTGGATTTTCTTGGAGCTTCAGTGTTTTATGGACACACTTGCAATTTCAAGATATTTAAGGGACCTTCAGGGTGACCTTGCACTTTTTGATAAGAGATTTAGGTTGCATAAGACCTTCAACAATTGAGATAGGATACTTTTAAGTTATGTTTCATGTGTTGTATTTGTTAAAGGGAAATAGTAGCTATGTCTTGCATCTGATTAAAAAATGTTTCATGTTAATTGATGGAATTGAACATTGGCACTTGATACTTTCTAAATATGTAGGTCATTATTGTATAATACCATCAGGTTATATATTTGTTATGAGGCAGATCGACGGTCCATGGTTATTTTTGTCCATTTGGAAATCAGAGGAAATCAATAGTCGAGATCAATTTGAATGGGAGATCAATTGCCCAGATTCACTTGGGGTTTGGCTAAAAAAATTTAAGTGTTGAAATTTGCCAACAAAAATCTTCGATTGCTGATGACTGATGGTCGGGGGTCGACAACATTTGGTGAATTTTTCAGTTTTTCAAGAGAAACCTCCGATAATTGATCATCGATGGTCAAGGATCGGTGAGTTTTGGTGAAGTGTTTAAGTTTGCGAGGAGAAATATTCTATCATTAACGAATGATGGTTAGGGATCGACGAATTTCATGACGTGTCGAATTCTAGCCAAGAGGCACCTCCAATCATCGATGGCCAATGGTTGGGGATCAATAGCTTTGGTGAAGTGTTGAAGTTCGACAACGAGGCATCTTCGATCATTGATGACTGATGGTCGAGCATTGACATATTTTGTGTGAAATTCAAATTTTCCACCAAGTGAAATTGTCAATAGTCGATGGAGAAAGGAAGGTGATTATGTGTCATTCCACGTCAACATCCATGTGTCATGTCACGTCAACATCCACGTGTCATGCCATGTCAGCCGGATTGGTTCCTCAAGATGATGTGTCATTCCATGTTAGTGAAGGGATGGTTGATTTCCGATGGTTGGGGTTTGGAGATATTTGTGAGCAATCTGGGTTTGTCAGGGAAGATGACTGATGGCTGGTGATTGGGCATCGACAAGATTCATGGTCATACTTTGGTTTATGGACAAAAATAGTCAGCGGCCAATGGTCGGTGATCGAGCATCAAGGAGATCAGTGGTAAGGTTTTGTTATCAAAGGAAATCACTGATCCTTGATCGTCGATTGTCGATAGAAATAAGATCAATGGTCTATAATGCTTCTAATTTGAGATCAATGGTGCAGATCACACTTAGGAAATTGATTTGCATTTTGGCCATAATTGGAGCACATTAAGATGTATTGATATTTAACTTATAGGTTTTTTCCGCAAAGGGGAGATATACAAAAGTGTCAGAGAGGTCCATTGTCCAATTATGCTTGGATTTGTCAGAAAATGCAAAGTGTGGTTTTTAAAGATCTGGGAGAAGATCATTGACCGAGGTCCAGATTAAGTTGAAAATATTGGAGAGAGTCCAAAAATAAGACATGAAAATAACCCATGAAGGAGCTGAATAAATCCTAGGGATACTAAAATAGGCCAAAATCCACTATTCTGGGCCACTTTTTTGGGATTTTTTAGATTCTTAGAGTAGAAAAAGTGATCCCGGATCACAAAACTGGAAAATTGTATTTACTCAACATTTTATATAATAATTGAGACAAACAACTTTGGTTTAGTGAAAGTTTTCCAGAAGTACACAGATTGTGAGATAACTAGTTTTTCTAAAAAAAAGTCTAGACAAAGGGTGAAAAGGGACAAAGTTGTAGATTTTAGATTGTTGTAGTTTTTTATTGGCGTATCAGCTTTCAATTTGGAGAGTTTTTTATGAATTTATTATCAATATTATTAACCATGTATCATATAAAATTTTATATAGTTCCTGATATATTTTCTTCTGTAGTTGACATAAGTTGGCACTTCAATAAAATTGCACCAATGGAGAAAATGTACAAAAAGGGTGAAAGTGGCGTTTTTAGAAAGCCATAACTTTCAGCTCAGAGATCAAAATGAGGCATAAGTATATTAGTTGGAAATATGATTCATAGGAGAATAACACTGAATTTTATAATTTGGAGAATGACGATATATTTCTTCATGAATTGAGTAGAAAAAGGACCTGTAGCATTGTTTGGAAAAAGTTCTATAATATGCATAATTCTAACAAAATTCTTGCTTGCACATTTTGCATAATTAGGGAGTATAACGATATAATTTCAAGATAATAATGCATATTCAAGAAATGGAGGAAGGAGAGGGAGCCTTTAGTCATGATAAAGAAGACAAAGGTCAAAATATCAGTGTTGGTAATGCAGAGACAGAATCAAATGAGCACAGGAGAAGAGTGGAACAAGAAACAATAACAGATACTTTGAGAATCCTGAAAATATAAGTGTACAGTTACAAAGAAGACAATGAGAGGTTGATTAGAGAAAAAAATCAAATAAATTCTCAAGTGATGCAAAACCTAAATCAATTACATAGATAAGTAAAGAATGGATCAAATTCAGGGTAGGAGGAAGAAGAAAGATATCATGAAATAATAGGTAACTACCAAAGAGATTCTCATTCAATAAGTGTTAGTAGAACTCATAGAAATTACTCACATCCTTACTCAACAAGGAAATTTTATGCATCTAAAGATTCCATGAGTAGTCCATAGGTGTCTCTTGTTAGGCACCAAAGAACAAGACATGAATTGGACAGTTTGCAAGGAGAGATGAGGAAGCTTAAGCCAACATCCTTTGATGGTCAAAGAGAAAGGGAAGATGATGTTGAAGCATGATTTCTTGGACTCAAGAGGTATTTTCAATTGCATAACTACTCATCAAACCTAGAAGCTAGAATTGCCACTTACCATTTACATGGAAAAGATGTTATGTGGTGGGATCAACTTAATAATGTTGAGAACATAAATGAGAGCATGATCACTTGGAAGCGATTCAAGAAACATTTTCAAAAGGAGTACCTTTCAGAGAACTTCTATGAAAAGAATATGAAATATTTCTTTGAACTAAGGTTGGGAAACAAGACCATAATAGAATATGAGAATAAGTTCTTTGGATTGTTGAAGTATGTAGGATTTATAAAGGATGAAAAAGTGAAGATACAAAGGTTTTTAAGTGGATTGCCATCGTTTAATAAGGAAAATATTTAATATGATGATACTAGAACTTTGAAAGATACCACCAGGAAGGATAAGTACCTATATGAGAAAGGAAAATGTAGAGAATCCATGCAAAAATCTTGGAAGGATAAGAAAAAGGAGAAATATGATCAGAGAAGGAAGGTATTCAAACCTCCTTTCAATAGAAACAACCCTAATAAAACTTAGCAAGATAAATATGCTAAATATGAATCCAAGAAAGAATATTACTTGGAGAAAAGAGGAAGACCACTAATAAAATGTTGGGGGTACAAGGAAAATCACCTATACAAGGATTTCTCTCACATAGGAGATCAAGCAAAGACTATGCACAACATCGAAGAGTATACAACAGTGGAGGGCATGGGAAAGATATATTCAACCTTAGAATATTGACAAGAAGAGTACCAATCCAATATGCTCGAAGTGGAAGGTAAGATCATTAATCAACTTGTCGTTATTTTAATTGATTCTGGAGCAAGCAATTGTTACATTGATCCTAAAATAGTGGATAGATTACATTTGGAGAAAAGTAAGCTTGAAAAGTCAAGTTTGGTTCAGTTATCCATTGGAACCAAAATAAGGATCAATGAGATGGTTAGAGGTTGTCCAATAAATATGAATGGATTGAGTACTAATGTTGATATCAATATCATACCATTAGGATATTATGACATCCTAATTGGAATGGATAGGTTGGACCAAAACCATTCTATCCTAGATTGTCATAACAAGACATTTACATGTATTGATGAAGAAGGAAAACAAAGAATTATGAAAGGAATTCCAATACCCATCTCCATAAGGGAGATTTCATCCTTACAGTTGAAGACAGGTTTTAGGAAAGGATATCAATTGTATGTAGCTCATTTGAAGGAGTCAAAAAGGACAAAGGTCCAACCCTTGTAGATTTTCTGGTATTGCAAGAGTTTGAATATGTATTCCAAGAAATACCAAGATTTCCACCAAAGAGGGATATAGATTTATCTATTGATTTAGTAACAAGATTTTCCCCAGTATCAAAAACTCCTTATAGAATGAGTACACTAGAGTTAAAAGAATTACAAATGCAACTGGAAGAGTTGTTGAAGAAAGGGTACATACACCCAAGTGTTTCACGTTGGGGAGCACCAGTACTCTTTGTCACAAAAATGAGGTTGTGTATAGACTTTAGATAGTTGAATAAATACATGGTGAAGAAAAAATACCCTCTACCAAAAATTGATGACCTCTTTGATAAACTAAGATTAGCAAATATATTTTCAAAGATAGACTTGAAATCTGGATACCACCAGGTAAGAATCAAGGAAGAACACATCAATAAGACAACCTTTAGAACCAAGTATGGACATTATGAGTTTGTAGTGGTTCCATTTGGACTAACCAATGAACAAACTATCTTTATGTGCTTAATGAATGGCATATTAAAAAATTATCTGGATAAGTTTGTCATTGTGTTATTGGATGACATACTTAATTATTCTAAGTCTGAGGAAGAGCATGAACATTACTTGAGGTTGGTGTTGTAAGTATTGAGGGAACATCAAATTTATTCCAAGCTTAGTAAGTGTCCTTTTTACCAAAAACAAATCCATTATTTGGGGTATATTATTTCATAACAAGGTATAGAAGTAGATCCAGAGAAGATTGAAGCCATTAGAGGATGGCCAACACCCATGAATGTTTCAAAAATCAGATATTTTATGGGATTAGCCAAATACTATAAGAGGTTTGTAGAAGGGTTCCCTAAGATTGTTCATCCCATCACTTCTTTGAAAAAAACTGGAATTAAACTTGAATGGACAACTGAGTGTGGAGAGAACTTTATTTTGTTGAAAGAATTGCTTACTAGTGCACCTGTTTTAAAGATTCTTGACCCAAATGATAATTTTATGGTATGTACAGATGTGTGTAAGGAAAGAATTGGTGGATTCCTCACTCAAAATGGACATGCCATTGGTTATGAGTCCCGAAAACTTAAAGAACATGAGAGGAATTATACCACATATGATTTGGAGCTTGATGTCGTAGTTCATGCATTGAATATGTGGACGCATTATCTCATGGGTAAAATATTTTAATTAAGGACAGACCATAGTGGTCTAAAATATATTTTTGAATAACCAACTTTTAATGCTAGGCAAACAAGATGGCTGGAATTTTTAAGTGAGTGTGACTTTCACATCAAGCATATCAAGGCAAAAGAAAATAAATGTGTTGATGCACTCAACATAAGAGTACATATTATGGATGCTATAGCTGTTAGTATGCATCAATCATATTTAAAGAGAATAATTTTAGATGTTGTTCTTAATGATCAACATTACCTATAGGTAAAATAAATTTTACAGCAATAAAATGTACAACAAAAAATTAAAGAATACAAGATGAAGGAAGATGGATTGCTTATGCATAAAAATATAATTTATGTCCTAGTTCCAAAGAACTTAGGAATTTGGTATTAAAAGAAATGCATAATGTTCCATATGTTGGACATATCAGTTACTGGAAAACAATTGTAGCAGTAAGAAGCCAATTATTTTGTCCTGGAATGAAGAAGGATGTTGTCGATTACAATGCCATATGTATGGAATGTCAGACAGTAAAAGTTGAGCATAAACATCCTGTGGGTTTGCTTCAACCATTTCTTATTCCAAAGAAGAAATGGGAAGTGGTAACCATTGATTTTATAACTAAAATTCCTAGCAAAGAAAGAAAACATGATTCCATAATGGTAGTTGTGGATAAATCGACAAAGGCTGCTCATTTTGTTTCTATTAATATGACTCATACAAAAACTAATATTGCAGAAATTTACATGAGGGAAATTGATAGGTTGCATGGGATGAAATTGATAGGTTGCATGGGATATCTAAGACGATTGTTTCAGACAGAGACATAAAGTTTACTTAAATTTTTTGGAGGGGTTTATTTAAATATTTTGTACAAATCTAAATTTTAGCACAACATACCATCCACATCTATATGGGTAGATATAGAGAGTCAACCAAGTAATTGAAGACATACTGAGAATGCATGTGATGGATAGACCATCTAAGTGGGAAGATTACTTTCATTTGGTTGTGTTTTCCTACAATAATGTGTATCAATCTTCATTGAAGATGAGCCCATTTGAATCTTTGTATGGTAGAAAATGAAATACTCCAGTGAGTTGGGATAACCTGGAAGACATATAGTACTTGGGCCAGAATTTCTCAAGGATATCAAAGACCAGATGGTTAGAATTAAGCAGAAATTAAAGGTAGCTCAAGATAGAAAAAAACGTTATGCATATAAGAACATGACAACTAGGGAATTTAAAGTGGGCGAACATCTTCTTTTAAAATTGAAGCCCAAGAAGAGCTCATTGAAGTTGGGTAGTTGTACAAAGATAACAACCAAATTATGTGGTCCATTTCAGATCTTGGACAGAATAGGGCCAATTGCATACATGTTTGCATTCCCTACTTCCATGAATGTACATAATGTATTTCATGTCTCTTTGCTAAAAATGTATGTACATGATGTTAACCATGTTATTGATTGGCACTTGATTCAGGTAGAGCTAGAGGGAGACTTTCGGGTCTAGCCAATTTGCATATTGGAAAGAAAAGTCAAAATCATTCGGACTCAAGTTATAGAGCTGGTAAAATTTCAGTGCACCTATGGTCTTGAAGATGCTACTTGGTAGCATGAAGATTCCATGTAGGAAAAGTACCGATGAACTTTTGAATAAATTTTGAAATTTTGAATTATGTTTTGTATATGCACTGAGGACAATGTCAAAATAAGGGGTAGGGGAACGTAACACACCAAATTCGAGTCCCAATATTAAATAATGTATTTTGTTTTTTTGATGAAAGGATGAAGTGCCCAAAAATTAATGAGGCCAACGTGCCTAGGAAATGTAATGTTTTGATCATTATTAATAATAAAATACATCGTTGGATGCTAGACGAACAAGGACAAGAGTTATGGGGGGCTATGATTCCACGACAGAGGGGGATTAAGTGGCTAAGCCTTTTTATCATTTTCTATTTATCCATAATGTTTTTAATGGAGAGAAGTGGTTACATGTGCTTCTTGTGGAAAGACCATGTGGTTGTTTATTTTCATGTAAATATATAAACCCATCTTTGGGCTATTTGGGGTTTCATTTTTTGTTCATTGTTCACACTCTTCATCATGTTCTCTTCATTCACACTTTCAATCATTCATTATTTCTCATCCATCCTTGATCTTGATGGGGGGAAGAAAAAAAGAATTATTGGGAGAGAAGCCATTGTTGGATGGTTGTAGTGACTACTCGTGTATTCCAACCATGAATTAATTATTGCATGCATGAGATGCATTGGCATGTACTAAATTGTATTCACAGTTGTGAGTCCTACGAGTCCCAACATGGAGATTCTTGACTAGATGTGTTGGAGCCCTAGAAGGAGGTGGACAAATTGAGGGACTGTGTGGCAGATAAGGAGGTCCATTCTCTTAGGTTGTGCAAGATGGAGACAATAGAGTTGGTTTACTTTTGATTGTTGTGTGTTTAGGAACCTATGAGAGCTTAAGTGTTGACTAGTTTGGGAAGCTGAGTAACACCCTAAAACCATTCTTGTGGATTCATAGCCTTGGCTCACATGTGACCTACTGTTGAGACTTGGAACAATAGTGTCTATGGTTGGGTGGAATGTCCTTGGTCTACAGCCAGTTGGTGAATTCTTTTGATTAATATCCTTTATGTTTTTCATGTGTTTCTCTTCTTATATATTTATTTCCATTGCGTATTAATTATTCTCTCATATTTGTATGTTATAATATGAATTCTTGTTGGTTATTGTTGTGAATGGGATTATATTCATTTATTTTATGTTGTAGTATTAATATAGATTATTTCATGTGATGTTATCGTGTTTCTTTCATGATTCTTCATTAATTAATTGTTATCAGAATTCAAAATCAGTTTAAAATTCATTTTTGGAGTAGTGTGTTTGACCTGCGGGTGGTTGGGTACATTACACAAGGCATGACATGGCAAGGTAAGGAATGAAATGGAATGTCATGGTAGGTCAAGGCATGCCATGTCATGGCTTGAAAATGCATGGCATGTCAAGGAAAGGAAAGGCAAGGCATGACATGACATAACATGACAAGGAAAGGAATGAAATGCCAAGGCAAGGCTTAGCATGGGATGACATAGAAAGGAAAGGAAAGGCATGGCAAGGAAAGGAATGGAATGACAAGGAAATGCATGAAATGGCATGACATGGAAAGGTAATGCATGGAATGGCAAGGCATGATATGCAATGGCATGGCATGGCTTGGCAAGGCAAGGCACAACATGGCATGGAAACTAAAGGCAAGGAAGGTATGGCATGGCTTGCAAGGCATGCAAATGTTTTCACCTAGAATTAAAATGTCATAACCACTTCATTGGATGGGAAGGAACTTTGTATTATAAATTTAAGTCATATGTCCCTAGGAAACATGTTTTTTATTTCTTGGGATGAGAAAGGTTTCATTTTTTGTTATTGTTGTCCCTTGACCAAGTTTTGAGGAACACTTGGTCATAATTGACTATTTTTGGACTTTGACAGCCTGTCAAAGATGGAGCACCAGGTGAAGCAGAGATCACGGGATCTCGATCCACTTTTGGGCCCCTTTTAGGGTTTTGGGTTAATGTAAGGGGAAAGGGATGTCGGCCCGTGGGTTTACCCATGCTTAGGCCCACTTTTGTAATGTATAAATAGAAGGATAGGCAATGTAAGAAGTAGTGGATGTGATTGCTTAGTGGAATTGGTAGTGCATCTATGTGATAAGGCTTGCAAGGCTAAGTGAAATTTATTGTGTGGTTGGTATAGAAGGATAAGTGTTGTAACACAAGGAAGAAGGATCTAGCGAGATGCACAGATCTTCTGACCTATGTGAAGAAGAGTTTTGGAGGATTTTTTCTTGTAACATCTTAAATAAAATAATAAAGAAGAAGATCTTGTGGATGTAGCCTTGGGGGGGGGGGGNAACAAGAAAAAAGAAGAAGATCTTGTGGATGTAGCCTTGGGGGGAGGGGGGTGAACCACGTAAATCTATGTTTTATTCTCTGTGCTTTGGTTCAATGTGTTTATCTTTGCTTATTCTATGTGCTTTTATATATCCACTTATGCTATGTTCTTCTTAGATATATATGATTGTTAGATCTTATGTGTATGAGGATGCTTAGTGTTGATCTACTGGATCTGATCTGGGTTACTATGGTTAAGTGTTGAAATACTGTAAATCTGAGTATTCACCACGAAGCTCTATGTTGTCTATGAAGTATAATAAGGGTTAAATATTGATGAATGATCTATGCTAAGTGCTCCTGTAAAATATATAATCACATATCTGTGTCCAAGCTAAGGTTGCAGACACCCGAGTCTTGCAACCACCCCTGTCTCTACCTTGGGTGAGACTTCATCTTCTTCGCAGGTGTTGTTAAAAGGGTTGGTAGCTAAGGCTTTGTTGGTGTGATATTGAGCATTGAACCTTGGGTCTACCCCTATGCCAACAAATGGTTCCATTACCAAGACATGAAAATGCGATTGCTAGGAACTGAGGAAGAAGAAACTTTGTGCAAAAGAAAGCTCAGTGCATAGATTTGTTGCCTTAGTGCAAAACTTTTTACTCGGTTTGTGAAGCTTTGTGCCTGAAATAAGGTCAAATCTGAAGAAAGGAAGATCAGATCTGAAGAAAAGAGGTAAGATCTGTAAGCTCTGTGCTCTAATAAAGGTAAGAATAGTTAAAAGTTCTTAGATCTGGAAGCGTTGTGCTCTATAGAAGTAATATAATTGAATTTTTTTGTTTCTAGAGCATGGATCTAGGTATGTATGATAGATTATGTCCTAGCTTAAAACCTAGGGCATTAATAGATGAAAGAAAATTTGATATGAATAGATCTGATAAGTATGTTATACCTATGCATAGGAAGAATGTTTGGACTAACAAATGGATGCAGGATCCTAGAAAGAATTTTTTGCAGGCTAGCTGCCATGATCCTGGTGCACAGTAGAAAAGAAGTTGGGGATCATTTAAGAGAAAGAGAGGATTGACCCTATGTTACATTTGTAGAAAACTAGGCCATATAGCTAAGGAATTCCCTAGTGGAAAACCCAGTTGTCTCTATTGCAAAGCTTTGGACCATGAAGTATTGGATTTCCCTAGAATAATTGTTAAGCTTGAAAGAATGAATCTGCATGAAGAAAACCCTAAGACAACCTCAGAAATAGAAGAACCCCATAAATAATCAGAAAAAGTATTAATACAGATGAAAGAAACTCTGAATGGGCATAAAGATGTCATTTTATCACAAATTTTCAAAGAAAGGAGCAAATCGAAGTAAGAATAGGAGACTTCGACATAGATTGTGTTCTAGATGAGGAAACACAGGTGAATATTATGGCAGAAAGAACTTGGGAAACCCTGGGAAAACTTGTTATGATTCCTTCATTAGGAGGAATAAGCTTGTTTAAAGGAAAATCGGTAACCCTATGTGGAAGGATTACCCACACACCTATGAGAATCAATGGAATGTCGGTAGAGGAAGAATTTAAAGTTATCAATTTTATTGAGAAAAACGCCCCATTTCCATCTTTGTTAGGCAAAAAATGGATTGAGAAAGACCAGATCTGAAGAAATGAAGAAAAGGAAACCCTAGAAAAGAAGAAGTAAGACATAATAGATTTTATGACTAGAAATATCGCCTACTTGATGGAAGAACAGGGTAATAGATCGAAGTTATTTGACACCAGGGACTTGGATGTCGAAGTTGTAAGAACACTAGAAGAACCATAGAGGACTGAAATGAATGTTCCAGATGATGAAGAATTATTTCCCTTGAATCCGAAAAGTGAATATCGACAGTGCAAAGTGACTATGTCTGAAGAGGATAAGAATCAGAATGGGAAAAGGATCACCGAGACGAAGCTCACCAGAAAAAAGGCTAGAAAGCAAAGTGAGAAGAAAGCCCAGATTGAAAGACTATAAAAGGTTCCAGAGGGATCCCCGCAGAAGGAAAAATTGTAGAATTTGATCTTTGTTGAGATAGCAGAACAACGACATAGGGCACTTCACCGTGGCGAAGCAATATAGCCATTGGAAGCCGATATAACCATTCAACTGCTTCTCTGAATGGGTCGAAAAATAATTGATGGCTCACTACCAGACCGTTAGACCGCACCATAACGAACAAAACAAGAGTTAATGAAGCTTTATACCTGTTGAAAGCAATCCGTTACTAAAATTCCTATATATATCATCACGCCATGACCGAAGAACACTTTTTCCAATTGAGAATTTTGACCTCGCAGCCTTGATTAATATTTTCCAGTGATCCTTACCTTCTACCTTATTACAGTACCTACGCTACTTTGAGAACCCGAGATATTGATCCTGAGCGTATATGTCCGACGAATTTAGCGCAGATGAAGAATCTATAAGAGGGGTACTCACTAGCCTCAGAGCCAAGAGAGTCATGTCAGAGAGAGGATTGTCTACATGTTTATAGGCATCATCGACAAGAGGAGTGCAAGCCTCCCCATCGACTGCTCGAGTAGGAACATCTCGAGCCGGTGCATAAATAAGAACCAAACATAAAGACAATCTGGACAACGTGAAGTTGGTTCCATCCATCCTACCTGCTTACATACCACCTCTAAGTGGTGTGATCAACATAGACAATGTTCCTAGAGACTTGGAGTACACTCTAGTCATCGCGTACCTACCAAAAGGGGTACGCGCAGTTCACATAGATCAAGACAAGGTTGCAGCATTGAAGTTTAGTGACTTCAACGTGGGTGACCGGAAGGTTTACGGCATGCTCTCTCCTTATAAATATTTAATGAAGACAAAGGGAAAGAATTCAAATATCGTCCCTCAACAATGGATGATGAACCTCACCCAGTCCACTCTGCTCAACTTTATGAAGATACCGCACTTCGATA
>JASDQU011400328.1:0-44669 GCA_032191745.1 Picea mariana | reverse complement strand
GCGGACAACACTTGTCTCAAGGGGAGGGGCATGTTAAGCCCTAATATTGGCTCATTACCCCTTAATTGGGGCATATTACATTAGTAATGTTATTTTATTTATGTTGGATTTATTCCATTAGTTGTAATTATACCTTCTAGTCTCCTATATATACCAAGGAGACATTTTCATTTGGAATCATCTTGTGCTTGAACATTTATGTGGGGTAAAAGAGGTTGCCCCCTCGAAGAGGCTTATTATCTAAAATTATCTCTTTTTCAAAGCGTTGAGTACTTATTTCGAGGTTTTTCTATGCTATATTGATATTTGGTTCTTAACAAACATCAGCCATGGGCTATCTGGACTATTCTTCTCAAGCATAGAAGAATAACTATCATTGATTTCCGAGCTTGGACCATTCACCTAACTGGGCCATTCCTTCAACACTAATCATAGTGCAACATGGAGAGAATGGGTCTGCCCTAGGGAATGCCTGTCCCTGATTGTTGAACCTGGACCATTCACCTAACCTGGCCATTCCTCCGGCACTAATCATAGTGCAACCTAGAGAGAATGAGTCTTCCCTAGGGAATGACTATCTAGACCATTTCCTATGGAAATGACAATCCTGCACCAACCTCCAAAACAGACCATTCTTCGAAACTGCTCACAACTGTGAAATTAAAAATAATGACTTCCCGATGAGGAAGACTATTCTACTTGACCACTACTCAGAGTGACTGCCAAGAATAATGATTGTCCTAGACCATTCCCCCACACTGGCCACAAGGGGAATCGTTGTCTATGGTACATCAACAATCTATCAGACCATTTTCCGAACTGGAAAATGCCTGTTCATTAGAAATCTTGAACCACTTTCTGAACTGGAAAGGAACTGCCCATCCTGGACTATTTTCCAAACTCGAAAATGACTGTCCATAAGGAAGTCGTCTCCACGAGCCTCAAGTAATCACTTCCTTTTCCAATAAGGAAGTAGTCTCCATGAGCCTCAACTTGTCTCTTAAGTATGCAAACTTTTCATCTTGGACATAGGCTTTACCAAAATATCTGCTATCTGCTCATCAGTGGAGATATACTAGAGAACCAATTCTATCTTCTGGACTTTATCACAAAGAATATAATGCTTGATCTCAATGCACTTCGGCCTGTCATGGAACATGGTTTCTTTGAAAGCTTCACATAGCTCTGATTAATATATCATGGTTGAATTCAACACCCGATCAACTTACGGAGCCACATCACAAGTTGAAATATACTCTACTTCTGTAGTGTTGATTGCAACAGATTTTGTTTCTTGCTCTCTCATGACATCATGGCAAAGCTCAAACTGAAACATATCCAAGAATCATTTCTTCTATCATCTGTACTCCCAATCTGAATCGATAAATTCATGCAACTGTATGTCATAATTTAAACATCCCACAAAACAAATATCTGGCTGAGTATTCTCCAAATACATTAACGAGCCAAATTGTCAATACAGAGACGGGTCTACTAGATTAGAGTCTCTTCAACTTCTTTAGATCTGTTATCATGGGGTTTAGCCATAGATTTTCAATCCATCATCCCGTACTTCTGAATAACCATTATGATACACTTTCTCCGTCATAGGAAGTTTTCGCCATGCTTATGTTGTATATGAGATACTTTGCATCAAGTTGCAAGGTCTTCTTCCATTTGCATACATGGGTCTCTTTCTGGTATAAGCTTCTTTCTCAATGCTTTATTGGAAAGAACAATCTTTTACATGCAAATTTCAATCCATGGATACTGCAAGAGGTATATCTAGTTTACTGGAACAAGTTGTCGTCATCGTCTTCTCCCTCCTTCTGGAAGAACCTGAATCTCGTAATGCTTCCATTCATAAGTCTTTTTCACATTTTCTTACATACATTGTTCTTCATCACAACTTCCATTTCTTCTACTTGATTTCTTCTAGTGGGTTCAAACTAAGCTGGTAGTCTTATGATTCTTGGTATAATAACTGGTTGTTTTGGCTTTTCTTTCTTTCTTGGAATCTTCATGTTCTTCCTCATGTTCCTCTTTATCTTTTGGGTCCATGTAGTCTTCTATAGATTCCATGTCCTTCCTTCTTGAAGATTCCAACTTCTTCCTTTCATCATAGGACCATGGATATAGATGGTCAACCAAGGATACTTAAGACTTCTTTTCGAAGAAGACTTCTTCTAGAGTCAAACTAAATACGTGCTTCTTATCATGGCTGCTACTTTCAATGTGGAACATGGACAAATACTTCATAATCTTTTATGGATTCTTCAATGGATCATATCATTTAGGATTAGCTCCCTCTTAATCCTAGATTCATACATGAATGCATGCTCTTCTTTTGGAATTTTGTAATCAACTCCCTCCATCTAAGAGATTCCATGCTTCTGGCTGCATCCTTATTGCCTTATGCAAAGTGTCACAATTCTTATTCTAATTTTCTCTTGATTATTGACTTCTTTCTTATTTGACTCCTTCTAGGTCTCTTCAAGTTTGATTCTGATTTCGGCCTATCTGGCAGTTGTTACTTATATAATAGATTCCTTAGGAATTTTTCATCGTACTTAATCTTCTTGTAGTCATCGTAATAATAATCCTTACCTTGTTATTCTTCCATAGGTATTGTTTCATTGAATCGGTATTGTTATTCTTCTATAGGTATTGTTTCACTGAGTCAATGTTCCAGCGATTAGACTATTCGAAGATAGTGTGGGCATGGGTGTTACCCATGATTTTGGTCATCATGATGATGTATTGATGATGTATTGATGATGTATTGATGATGGTGTACTCAGGCTCTTCATAAGAACTTTCTCCTGAGAAAAAGTTATTTTCATCTCTTCCAGAAAACTCATTTTTGAAGACTGTTCGCAGGCTGCTAGTATATTTGCCTGCGAGAATGCCTGATTCTCGCAGGTTGCCTTAAGCCAAGGTGTGAGAAGTTCGCACTGTGTTGAACTGCTAGGGTGCGAACTCTTTCTAAAGCAAGGAAAAAAATGAATTCTCGATGCTTCTAGAAGGGAATCTTCTAGAAGGATGAGATGGCATTCGAATGGTTATCCTAGTACTGGATTCTCTGATATTTTTGGATCATTCTTATCCAAGTAACCAATTCATTCTCTCCTATATATTGAGGGAATTCTCATGGAAAAAGTTAGAAGCAAGATTCATTGGAGAATTGGTGAAAGAATTGTATGAAGGACTGAAGCTACAACAGCTTGGAGACTCCAACAAGTTTATCAAAAGAGTTGATCTTCTTCATGCAAGTGAGCAAGTGTGTGTGTCGAAGCCAAGGGCCATCGAAAGGAAGTTTGCGACATCAAGGCTCAGGTTGTAATCTTTACTTTCCATTAATATGATACAGTAATATGTCCCTTTCCCATAAAGCTATTTCCACTTTATTGTATAACTCCTTGATCATATACATAGATTGACTGTTGAATAGATTGTGCTTTCTTCACTTTGGTTGGTTTGTGTTGTCTTGGTCTTGACTGCATGAGAGCACTGAAGCGAAGCAGGAGAAACAAAGACCATAGGAAGCGTTAATAAGGTATGTTACTTGTTCTTGCCTCCTATTTAGTTCAATGGTTAGAATCTAGGGAAAGAGTCATGTTCTGTCTTGCTTTGTTCTAGATCCAGGTGGATCTAGGGAGATCGGTTTGTGTCCGCACTATGAGTGGAGGGTAGTGTCATCACTAAAAAATTCCTATATTGCAAAAGGTAAGTGGAGTCTGGATCACTACATGAAACAAGGCATTGTCATCTCACCCGATTCCTCTCACTTTGAAGTTAATGCATGCTAAGTTCAAGGGGATATCCCTAGATGATCCAAGGGCTCAACTACAAATTAACATTGATTAATAATACCTCAAATTGTTAAGAAAGGTTGACGTTCTACGTAAAAAATTGAGTAGATTGTGAAATCAACACTCTTAAAACACTTTAAAAATGCTAAAAGTGCATGGAAAATAATGCAAAAAAACCAAGTAAAGCTAGGCATGTAAACCAATGCAAACTATGTTGAAAACGATTAATTATTGTGTAAAATAGACTGAACAAAGCAATAACTCACTGAATCTAGGTTATCTGTCAAAAATCAGTGGAACACTCTTTGAAACATCTAAACAATCTCAATTTCCAAGCAACCTAACCTACCTACAAATATAGATTGATTAACTGAATAAGAATAAGAACTATAGGGATAAGGGATAGGGTGGTCATCCTAATAAATACAGGTTGTTTCTACCCCAGACCCCCAAGCAATAGAATATGAATAGGTAAGCCAGTAATAGGTCAGGTCAAAGTTATACAAATAGAAATAGTAGGGTTCACGTTACCAAACCTACCTTTTGATTCATTAAACTGATCACTAAAAGGATCCTCATGATAAGATAAGAACTATAGGCCTACCCCATACCTCCCCAAGCAATTTATAAGTCAATATGGTTGATAAGTTATAGGTAAGTAAGGTAAAGATTATACACCTACCCCTCAAGCAATAAAAAATGGTCCAAGCCATCTCACCCAATCCCAATATTTCTTCTATTAATAACAATATATCCAAAACAACACATTGTTCTTTGATGATTTTATGTGGGAAATCACTAATTAAATGTTCTTTTTGTATTTTAGAGGTTTTCCTATGCATGCAAAATAAGAAATAGCTATAACGCCTATCTCTTTTCACAACAAATGCCAAAAAAAAATGAGTTAAGCTTGTTGTCTTTTGATATAGAACTAAAGAAAATGATTGAAAATAAACAAATCTATCTGATCTATATACCAAAGAATGTGTGGAAATCGAGTAAAATTGAATAAGTTTGTTTTGAATTATTAAAGTAACCAAGTAAATTCACCCCTACCTTATATGGAGTTCAATAATGAATGAAATAAATCTAGTAGGGAAGTTGAAAGTTATATGATTTATACTACTCAATTTCCTATTAATCATGCAATAACAACAAACAAGAGTCTATGAATTATAGAGCTCCTTACACAATTGAACACAAGTATTGGCCACCAAGAAAGTCACTGACAAGTATTTATTACTAAGGGTTGTATGAAGAACAAAGTCCTTGATAGGTAGGAACACACCTATCACTCTCAAATATCTTGGGGAAGCCAAGACTCTTCAATTTCTCTACTTCATATGGGATCAGAAACAATCACGATAATGACTACAAAGTCATTCAACCAACATGTACACTATATTGATAGCTCTTAATCAACGCTCTCTAGAAGAAAAAATAAAGCAAGGGGGAAAAAAAGAAAACACTAGATAACCCTTCCATTGATTGTAAAACAATTTATTGAAAAAAGAACAATGACAATAGAGGTGGACTAAAGATAGAAGAGTCCAAAACAAACCTCCACATCCATGAATAAAACTCTAAAATTAATCCTCAAGTGAAGCACTCCATCTCTAAAAATAGACTTATAAGTACCTCATCTCCAAATAGAATGATGCATGATGAAGTGAGAAAGATGAGATAATCCTCATCTAGGACACACTTTTCTAGGCAAAAATAGGAGATTTACTAAGGGAAAAGCAAGGTCTAAACTTGGAGTGCAAAGGAGCCAACAATAACATGTGGCTTGGAGTATAAGATAAGATAAATATAGTGAAAGTCAATAAGCTCATCCTCCAAAGTGGATGCACCTCCCTAGGCTATTCTTAGCATTTAATATGACCTATATAAAGCATAGGGACTCTCGTCATGAAGTGCACTCTAGCTTCTAAGAATAGCAAGCCCTCAAATATAGGAAACTCAAAATTCACAATGCACTTCAAACTAAAAGTCAACTCTCATAACTATAGCCCAACTAAATTGTAATAATAGTAGGCATAAAAAATCACATGTAGGATTATAAGTAGGGGACACTCTCTTAGGGTAAAATAATATGGATCACATCCACAAAAGGGTGCAAGGATGACTTCTCAATAAGTGTGAATAAGTGTGCCCTAGGTCAAAGTTATAAGAAACCACAAGGCTTAATGCACCTTAGATTCCCCAAATATGGAAAATATACCTCATGTGGAACTTGCTAAGAACTCTCTAGAAGTTGCTAAAGGGATTTGGACCCTGAAAAATCAAACTCCTCGGAATGGCTTGAAATTAAACACTAATGTTGTACACCACACTGAGTCCCCCAAAATATAACCATCATGATAAAAATCGACCAAAACTTCCATGGTCTAAGAATTTGCGAAAATTAAAACCATGAACCAATCTCCATATTGGGTCCTAAAAAATGGAATCATCTTGCCATTTAGACCAAATTTCTAAAAATTTAAATAATCTATTTATTTATTTGTCTACAAATAGATACTTCTTTGATTTGCATTGAAATTGAACCATGTGCCCATTCCATAAAGGGTAAGCAAAAATATGATCAAATCTAAGTAAACATGGCTTCTAAGAAATGTGAAATTTTCAAGAAAATGAACCTTGGAAGAAAGAAATTAAAAAGGCATTGAACTTACCACATCCTTTAGGAGTCTTCAACCTCCTCTAAATGATGCAATGAAAATGCAATTATGAGGCACCTGCTGCCACTAGAAACTTTGTCCAATTGATATAATAGTATAATTTTGTCATGTCATCAAGAAATACTTGTTTTGTGACCTACCTAGCTAAAAACCCTATCCAACCATCAACCCCCAAGCAATAACAATATGCAACCATGTGTTAAGTCGAAATAACACTCATGAAACGTTAATGTTGAATGATGGACCGACCAACCAATGCATCCCGTAATGTACCCACAAACCATCTCTGATAAATGCCCCAAATGTATTTGGAGAAATCCATTTTCGGTACCAAGATGTAGAATCATGGTATAGAAAAAGAAAGCCAACAACAAGAATTTCTAGTGAGAAGGAGACAAAGGAAGTGATAGGACACTATTGTAGAATTCAAGCCTCCTTGTTGTAATCCCAAGCAAGACTAAGACTAGCGATTTGCAAGCATCTTGCGAGAAGGGCTTGGCACATGTATTTTCTCCTAACAATGGAATCCCAAGAGGCTACATGCATGTAACCTTATTCCTAGTGAATCCATGAGTTCAATTGTTTTTCTTATATGTGATAGCATGCATGTGTTTTGATTGTTTTCCAATAGAGTTGCTTGCTTGTGTTACTTTCGGGGTACTATTCCCTAAGGGCAAGGAATAGCATGCAAGGTCAATTTTAAAGTTGGTACACTAAATTATGTGGTCCTCTGAGTAGACCTTCTAAAGGGTGAAGTTGTATTTTGTAACTTTCATACATGACTACAATAGAAATAAATTTAAATTCCATTGTATGACTAACCAATTTATGTATATAATAATGATAGAAAGGAAAATAAAATTGGTAAGAGTAATTAAGCAAAAGATTAAAAAATAATTTAACTAAAATGAAACTATCCAATAAAAAAAAGGATTAAAACAAAATTAAAATAGTTAGTATTATTTAAAAAAAATAAAAATAAAAAAATAGTATGCATCTAATATAAATTAAATTATGTGTAGGATAATTAAAATCAGAAATCAAAAGTAACTAAGAAAATAAAATATAAATTTAATATTTGATTTAGATTACTTAAATGAAAATAGAAAATAAAATTAAAATAAATATATAAACTAAGTTAGATTAAACTAAGTAAAAAATTAAAATTAAATAAAAATTAAACAAAATTGTTTAATTATTTAACTTATTTAAAAATGAATCTGTGATTATTTAATATATTTAAGAATTAATGGATATAAGTTATGTATTACTATAAAGGTATAAAGGAAAACAAAATTAAAATCAAAATCATAAATAATAACTAAAATTAAATAAAAATTAACTTATTTAAAAATTAAAAATTAAAGTATATAATTATTTAGTATATTTAAAAATTAATTGAAAATAAGTTATGTAGTACTATGAAGGTATAAAAGGGAAAACAAAATTAAGATAAAAAACATAAACAAGGAGGGTTTTGAGAAAATGTATTTTAAATACAATTTTTTTTTTTTTAAATAAAAAGGGTAGTACCTATTATATTAGCAAAAAGAAATTACAGTGTCCATTGTTGCCGTCAGCTTTTCTGCCTGAGCAGGAAACCAGGACAGCTGGGCGTTCTGTGCCAGGTGTAGTTTTGTTTTCAAGTTATACAAGTGGGTGCCCTGCCCGAGGGAAACCAGGGCTAATAAGCTAAAGAGTTTTAAAACAGAGGCCATAGCTAGACAAAAAGTAACTGAACATTCTAACTAAACTAGACAACATAATATTTCCTAACCAGGAGCCTTGTTCTTCCTCTGACGCCAGCCTGCCGGGAGCGAGTACGCCTGTGCGCACGTCGGGCACTGTCGCTTTGGAGAGATCTTGGAATAGGCTGCAAAAAGCATGTCGAGTCGTTGGTCCATCCTGGCTAGGCGAAAATCCTGGTCTTCCATCAGATTCCGGAGCTCAAAGATGAGTGTGAGATATCGAAAATTCGTGACTGGAGGCTGGTCCGGTCCCTCATTGTCATTGAACGTCTGTGTGTTGGAGTCCCCCGCTTCTCTAGTTGAGATTCTTTCCGGCGCTCCCATCCCTGTGGTGTCGGCGGGAGGGACTTCCTTCTCCACAATGCAGGGTGGGAAGAGGTCCTCTGTGGTAGCAGCGTTGAGGTTCCCCAGGGAGTCTCCGGGCGGTGGCCTTGTTGCTTCTGTGCAGCTGAGCGAGGGGTGGTGTTGCAAAGCCTCCTCCAAGCTGATTTCTTCTATAATTGCCATGGGTGGCATCCAAGTTCTTTGCTTGCGACGGGTGGCAGCCATAGCCAAAGCTCGTTCGAAATTGCAGATTCGCTTGCGTCGAGATTCAGCCCTATACCAGGCTGCCCCTCTGCGGTATTTCCCCCGGAGCCTGGGCATGGTTCGAGCTTCTATCTGTTTGGCCTCTTCGCTTCTTGGCTGTGACGAAGGTCGAAAATTGAGAGCAAACGGAATGAACAGTGCAATGGTCCGATACACCTTGCTCCTATTCATCCTTGCGATGACGCACCACACTGTCATGACTGCCGAGGCCATTAAGGCTGGGTGGTAAGTGTTCTGCCTCCTGGTACACTTCCCTCGCGCGAGAGGGCTCGTCGACTGGAAGTGGCTGGTGCAGGCCATGGGATAATTAGTGTTCGGAGGGCGCTCGCCGGTTGATGCCATTAATGGGCGTCCCGACGATTGTCCGCGTGTTTGCTGGTGGGCGCGTGTCACCCCATCCAGAGGTATTTCAAATACAATTATTATATTAATGAAAACCAAATTAATATAACATAAAATGAAAAATGAGGTTCTCACATCTATCAAACCTTATTTATATTTTTGTTTCTTTTTAAGGATTTTTATTTGATTTAAGATCCATTTAAATTAATATAAATGAAAAGGAATAACAACTCAATGCTCACACCATAAACATCTTTGACTGAATCAAAGATATGATAATAAGTAGACAAAATACATTAATTAAAATTAATACAGGTGAAAATTAACCATGATATATTATTTGAAATTAATGAAACAACATAAAATAATTACTAAGCACAAATTTTGTACTTTAACACAAGTTTCATTTGAAGTTATTAATAAACCTCACATAAAAAGAATTCTTTAATTATATCAAGTTTCAAATATTGTAAATAGTAGCTAATACTACTTGTTATATTTGGCTATGTGTTAGTAACAATAGCTTATGCATTATAATGATGCACCACCAACACATGACCAATACAAAACTATCTAACTCATCACAATAATGTGGCAAAATGAAGTTATAATAGTTACAACATTTTTATAATTCAATCTTCCTATTAAGAATATCATTTTTTCTAAAATAATGTTTGTCACAATCATAGCAATGCAACTTAAAAAAATAAAAATAATATTTACAATATTATTGTCACGGATGCCAAAATATAATAACTTAGAAAAAATCTTGTATTTACTTATTAAATTTATATAACCTTGTAACCATTAATTGAAATGTACAATTATATATATATTTAATTGAAACTGAACTTTTGTATTAATAAAGGGGATGTTCCGGAGTATAGAACATAAGCATACACAACAAACAAAAAAAAGGGTTGTATGCCTATACATACTTTTGAAACTAACTTAGCAAAATTTGAAGCCTTCTCCATTTCATATTTCCACTTAGATTGGCTAATTACTTTTTAAACAACTGTCCTAATAGTAAGACTATTTTGAAATACATTCATTGATGGAAAGATTCATTATTTTGAAAATATTGTTCTCTACTAGGCGGGAGAGATCCATCTTCAGCTTCCATTAGTGTTGTGCCTCGATCCCCATGATCATTGACTGAATTTCCCCCATGATGAGATACTTCAACTCCATGATTAATTGATGACAAATTTGAATGTTGAGGAAGAACCAGGGACCTTAGAAATTGACAATAGAGTTTTATTTCATCAATTATTTGGGTCTAGATAGTTAACAAACTCATCACATTTTTGTATAGCTTACTCCATTTCCCTGACTTTTGCCAAAATATGTTGCAGAGCGCTACTGTTTGCTTGTGAAATTTCTTCATGTCAACGGAGTATCCTTTTAACATTATTCCAGTTGGGATCCATCCCTATCCCAGGTAAACAACAATAAGAAAAACCCAACTACATAGAACTGCGAGAAGAAACCCCTATTCCCACTTTAACAAAGGCAAACAAAAGAGGATCCTCAACAAAGAGGAGGAAATCAACAAAGGAGAATTTCCAAACACAAAAAAACCAGAAAGAAGGAACCCAGAGAACAGGGGATTCCTAGTCGAAACCTAAATCAAAATTGGCATTGAATGTGGGCCAACACCAACCAACATCCAAGACAACCGCATCACCTACGAGAAGGGAAACTAAACCACAAAAAAGTATTGATGAGCTCCACCGTTTAATGAAGAAACACAATCCATAACTAGATACAATGCACATAAGAAGCCATCCACACACATAGTGCAATGAATAACATTCATATTTCCTTTACAACCAAAGTGTGTGAGAAATACCATTGAATAGACACCAAACCAAGTGTGTAGCCACTTGTACTTCCACATTAAAGAGAAATGAATCTTGAGTTAAGGGATGGGGAGGACCCCCAGACCCTTCTTATATCAATCAAACCTTCCCCCAAATTCACCCCAAACTTAGCTCAATAATCTGCGTGAGGGTTAAGCTCTCTTTTGATGTGGTAAATTTTGATTTTGTCAAATTATACAAGTAGAGAGGAAATGGGAGAGATGATACAATTGAAGGTATTGTCTCCATCTTTTCCCTTTTAATAACCACTCGAACCACCATCATAGAGTCCCCAAGAATCATAATGTTTGCAATGTTCCTATCTCTTGCAATGCAAACTCCTTTCCACAAAGCATATGCCTCAACAATGTTGTTTGATACGTTTCCTAGTCCCCAAGCAAAGAATGATATACTACTTCCTCCATGATCAAAGAAACTCTCCCCACACCTACTGCCCCAGAAATGTACAATTATAATGATGATATAAATGAAACATATTTTAACAAAGAAAACCAAAATGCAAACTTTCCATTAATAATATAAAATTTAAATATGGAAAATTTTGATTCCCAAAATTCTATTAACCAAAAGATTACATTGTGATAGGCCTTTTACACTATTTTTATAGGGCTTAGACATAAACATGTAATAATTAAAATTGAAAATGTTTTTAACTATACCATGGCCTCATCATTAAATGCACCAACCTAAAATAAATCAAATCATATTTGATTTCAAACTAGATCACAATGAAAGGCTCTTATTACATTGTGATAGGCCTTTTACACTATTTTTATAGGGCAGAGACATAAACATGTAATAATTAAAATTGAAAATGTTTTTAACTATACCATGGCCCCATCACTAAATGCACCAACCTAAAATAAATCAAATCATATTTGATTTCAAACTAGATCACTATGAAAGGGTCTTAATTGGGCATCCTTTTTAATAAGTTAAAATTGAGGAAAAGGACACACAAGCGGATTTTTGTATCTTTGAGATTCGTCTTTTTTTTTTTAGCATCCTCTTGCAATTTTTTCCTCCTTATGTTAAGTTTATTCTCACAAGCATCCTTATTTGTGTCTCATTCTTATTTAAGGCATCCTTCTAGTGTCTCAATTTTAGTAGGGTCTTACTTGTGTCTTACTGGGTTAAGTAGTTTACGTGAGTTAGTGGGGTAGGTTAGGTAGGTGAGTTAGTGGAGTTAGTTACATGGGTTAGTGGGACATGTTATGTAATTTGGATATGATTAGGCAGGTTATGTGGTGTTATGGACCAAATAACAAAATAATCATATAAATACTTTTCAATTGGGTTTAACTTAGGTGGTTGGGTGTTATGACCCATGGGGGGCATATATAGGGTTAAATGTATATGATATGACCCTATGATATGACCCCAAGAGGGGGAATATGGGGGAAAATGTACATGTAATGTGTAAATAGATATATAATAGGGTCATCCTAATAGTAAAGGAGCCTCATGTGTAGGTGTGAATAGGTATATATAGATTTAATGTATTCATTATTGTAGGGATGTGAATTGTGATGTAGGAATGTAATTAGGTATTTGGAGGAGGTTCTCCTATTATTTAAGGAGTTATCATATAACTTATCTATCTTGGAGTTATGCTCCATGCTCATATTCTATAAATGGTGTGTATTTTTGTTTTGTTATGATATTTTAGGCATTTGGTTCATAATATTTGGTATCAGAGCATTGATCCTAGGGTTTTTCTTCTCCAAGCGGTCCATCTTAGAATTTTTTATATAAAACTTTTTTAGGGCTGCTCCACATAGAGAAAATTCTAGGTCATATAGAATACATATCAAGGTACGTTTGGTACAAATTTCAGCTTCTGGGTCATTATACATTCGGAGATATACCCTATGGAAGATAGAGTTTTTTATTAGTCATATAACTAGTCTAAAACAAGTGTTCCGGGTAAAACAATCATATATGATTCAGAAAGGATCCAAATTAACTAAGAACAATTGAATTTGAAATAGGAAAATCCATAGTATTTATGGTAAAAATTTCCAAATCGGGTATCAAATATTGGACACGTGGCATTCTGTACAAGTTCACTCTCCTGAAAAGGACAAAAATCAACAAGGTTAAAGAAAGTTACCATAACTTTCATTTAGAACATCCAATTTTAGTCAGACCTATGGAATTACAAATAATACATTTCAAAATACTACATACTAAAATTTCAGAATCATAGGGGCCAAAATTTCATAAATACATCAGAAGGAATGTCGGCCAGAAGGACAGACTCCAAAACAAGGTTTCAAACATATGTTCACTTAAAATTATCATAACTTTTGATTGGAATGTCTGAATGAGATGATTAAAAATCCATTGGAAAAAGAAAACATATAAGATTATATTGGAACAAGGATTATAACTATTTGATCTCATTATTCCTAATATAATGAGGTTTTAATCTAAGTGTTGGGGTTAGATCTCACTTAAGAATCAATGACAATACATCGATTTACAAGAGATGAAGATAAAGATGAAATCAGTCCCATGGAATGGTTGAGGATGGTAAAAGAACCTTGTAGGACTATTTTTGGGGCAAGCCTTGAGTTTGATGGTGAATATTTCAAATGGAGGGATAACCTTGATGAAGGTACTAGGTTCTCCCCCACATGGGAAAATTTTGAAAAACTCTTCTCAAATAAATGGATCAAGGATAAAAAATGGAGGAGATGCATAAAATTCAAATGGAACTAAAGGAATCAAAAGAAAATGTCTCCAAATTGAAAAAGGATAATGAAGAGCTAAGAAAATATATTACAAAGAAAAATGATGAGTTCGTCAAGATGTAATCCCTTAATGAATCACTCATTAAGGAGGTTAAGAACTTAAAGCAAGAAAAGAGTAGCAAAGCAAAGTGGGAAAATGATGATTCAAGGGAAGAATTGAAAAATAAATATGAAAAGATATGTATATTACTAAACCGTAATAAAAAAATATTGGATGAGGTTAAGAGATTTAAAGAAGAAAAGAAGAATAATCAAAATCAAGAAGAAACAAGGATCTTGGATGAGGAATCTGCCAAAATAATTGAAGAGAAAATTTGCAAGAAGGTTCGGGAATCTCTAAATATTGATGAGGTAAAATCAGAAATGCAATCTAGAATTTAAGAAGGAAGTCAAAATTTGATAAATGGGGTGACATTACAACTTCAAAAGGAGAAAGAAGACAAGATTCAAGAAGGTCACCAGAAGATACTTGAAGAAGTTGAAATTCATCTAGAGGATGTACATGCTAAATATAATGGTATTATCTCTAAGGATAAAGTAATCAAAGACCAAGAAAAGAGGATAGAGGATGACATTGTCTCTGAAAAGAAGATAGATGAAATGCATGTCCAGAGTGAAGGAAAACCATCAAATGTGAAACTATATTGACACCCTCATTACCAGGAAAGATTTCAAGGAAGACAAGAAGGTCGATATCGGCATTATCAAGGAAGAAGATGGAATACTTATCAATATTCATGGAACAAGGCATCACAAAACCATTATTCAACAAGATTATTATCCTCTACACCCTAGTTCAATTCTCATAAGTGACATGTTGAGCTCATAAAGAGTATATCGTTGTAATGGATTCAAGCCTTGCTATTGACTGACTTTGCGCCCTAAATATTCTAGGGTTCACCCTAGTTACCATCCTCAAAATGAGGGGAAGTACTCGAGGGTTTACCCTATGATTTGTAACCCCCCCAAAAAAGCATAAAAATACTCAATTTAGTGATGCCATGTTTAAATCAAGTGAAATATTGAATGAATAAGGAGCCTCCTCAAAGGGGGAAACCTCCTTTTAAAATATATCAAATGCAAAAGATAAAAATGATCATACAAATTAGTCTTATTGATGTATATATAGGAGGCAAAGAGGGATATAAAGTAATAATAATAAGCCAACATAACTATAATTAATGTAATGATAATGAATGAGGGTTATGGTTAGGGGATTAACAAGCCCCTCCCCTTGAAACTCATGTTTCTCTCAATGTTGAGTAGCAATGGATTATTTTGTATAAAGAACTTATCTTCCCAAGTCACATATTATATTATCATGTTCTTCTACTTAATGAGTTACTCGACAATTGCTCGATTAAAAAGTTGTCTGACACATGTTTCAATGACTATTTTAAGTTCTAGTATGATTTTCTCCTCTTCATCAAGCTCTGGAAAATTAGTTTGAACTAGGATATTATCATTGATTACCTTCTTTAAACAAGAAACATGGAAGAAGCAATGTACAAATTAAGATGGAGGTAACTCCAATTCGTAATCCACACTGCCAATCCTCTTCAACACCTTATAGATGTCATAGTACTTAGGTTCCAATTTATTGTCTTTATTTTTTTGCTCAAGGGGAACCTATTTATATAGTTGCATCATTATAAATACTTAATCCCCCAATTCAAATTTTATTTTATTATGATGTTGATCTGCATGTTGTTTCATGCTATTTTTTGCTATAGTGAAGTTGTCCTTTATTATTTGGAGAACCTCTTGTTGGTGTTCTATGTGATTCTCCATTTCTTGAACCTTAGGTTTCCCTCTCAAGGGTAATGTGATGGATGATACCCATATAGTGATATAAACAGAGAAATTTTGGATGATGTATGGAAGAATGTGTTGTACCACTATTTTGCTAAGGGTAATTACTTGACCCATTGTGACTATTTATCAGAAGAAAAACACAAAGATAACCTTTTGTACATTTATTCAAAATCTTATTTTTCCCACCAAATCGGGCATCATGAGAAGAGTCATGAGCCAATTGAGTACCAAAAACAAAAACATGTTACTCCAAAAATTTCTAGTGAAAATTGGATCTTTATCACTTTCCAATAATCTTCGGGTTTCCATGTAGCTTCTAAACGATTTCCATGGATGTTGTAGCCACTATAATTTCTATAAAAGGATGAGAAAGTGAGAAAAAATGACATACTTTATGAGTCAATCCACCACCTCTATGATGAAATTATTTCCTTCTTGATGTTGACCTGGTATGGCAGACAATTTTAGAAGACCTAGGATCTTGATATCTCCCCTCCATTTTGTTGGAAAACCATCCATTCCGCCACAAACTTTTGAACAATAGTTTTAATACCTTCTAAGAAAAAAAAATGATCCTACGCTTTTTCAAAGCTACTAAGTATCACCCTATAGGAGAAGTGTGTAGTTTCAAAAGGATCTTCTATTTTACTTGGAAATTCTTACATAAATATAGGTGATCCTTATACCAAAATGAATCATTATTCCACAAATAATTATCTAATGCACTAGGGTCATATTGTAGTTTCTAAATGAGCTACCACCCTTTCTGGTGCTACTACCATTATATCCTTGCTTCTTCCACCCAAACATGTATAATTGAAATAGCACAGAGTAAGGCCTTAATGTCTTCTTCTTTCCTTGAAAGTGCATTCACCACCACATTTCCCCCCTTTTTTTGTAGATCATTTCAAAGTCATAACCTAACATATTTTGTGACTTGTTTTTGTTTATATTATGAAGTTAATCAATGTTTCAAGAGTACTTCAGACTATCATGATTTTTTTTAACCTTGAAGTGTATTCTTGTTAGGTAAGGGTGGCATTCCTTAATTGCATTCAATATGGTCAACATTTTCTTCTCATAAATGGGTTTGAGCAAGTTCTTTCCTTTAAGTTGGTAGATTTCAAAGGCAAGGGGCCTTCCTTATTGCATTGAAACTACACTAATTCCATGCCTTGAGACATCAGACTCCACAATCAGGTTTTTGTGAAATTGGGTGTGGCTAGGACATGAGCACTACTAATAGATTCCTTAAGTTTTTCAAAATCTCAGGTTGCTTCTTGAATATAAGAAAATGCATCCTTTTTCAATAATTTTGTTATAGGTGTTGTTATTTGACTACGGTTCTTGATAAACCTGCAGTGGTATCCCATCCATCCTAAGGATCCTCTAATATTATTCAAGGTTTTGGGAATTAGCATATCTCTCAGTTCAATGTTCTCACCTTATGAAGAAAATCTCATGAAAAGCTCTTGAAAATTAAAATCCATTGTTCCCAATGATTTTAATAATTGGACCCATAAGACCACATTAGTACCACCCTTTTTGGAATACAATCATTGAGTTATCCAAAATATAATCCCCCGTAGCGAGATTATTCTATGAAAATTCCTTCAACAATTTATGGTACATGTATCTACAATCATTACTTGAAACCTCAGTGATGGATATATAAAGCAATTAAGAAGTTTCCCCAATTTGCAATTAATGAAGTTACTGGTACTACCCAAATCAATCAACATTGATACCTTTCCCATTTTGATATATCCTTCTATATTGAGAGTTTAAGGAGTTTTAATGTTGGCCAAAGCATGACAAGATATGGTTGGAGAAGTATCTTCTAGTTTTGGATCTTAAGAAGGTTCCATTTATTATTTTTTTTCCTTTTCACAATCTATGTAGAATAATTTAGTCTTACTACACTTATACCCCTTACTATACTTACCAACACAATTTAAATATAGTTAATTTACTCTTATTTCATCAAATTTTTGAGGTCTCACTGATCTCTACAACTTCCTTATACCGTTGGGAAGGTCCCACCGATCTCTACAACTTCCTAGTTATAAGTTTCAAGATATTTCTCATTGTTTGTCTCATATTTTCAAGTTTTCATTATGGCAGATTGTCATCAGCCCAAGAACCTAATAACACAAAATTTTAGTGGGGATATCTGGGAAATCATCATCAAAGGGTCCAAAGACCAAACTCGGGGAAATTTATCCGAACTACTCACTCAATTTCCAATTAATTTCTTCATGTTTAAATACCTTTTTTAAAATATATTTTGAATTTTTATACTGGAAATTCATGTATTTGGTGGTGAATGACATCCAAGTACCAATATTGAAAGAAGATCCTACGCATGAGTCTGAATACATATTGTGTAAAGAAATGGACTATAAAGACACATATTCTCTACATCAAGACAGGGGGGATCTGCTCATATACAATAATGTCCCTACAAATGTGATCTATAGTAAAGAATACAATACAAGCATAGGAGCAGCCATCAACAAAAGAAAATCAATCCCAAATGGTAGGAGACAAAGTACAGATCTCATGGTAGATGAATATCAAGCAAAGAGGCAAAAGGGACTAGAGGAAGAGAATATATTAAAAGCTTAAGTTGAATGAAATGGGAAAGAATATGAAGTAGCAACAACAACATCAAAGAAGAGGAAGAAGAGATAAATACAAAAGGAAGCATATGATAAAAAATTGAATTTGTATATTTCATATTTTCTTTTTCATAAAGAAACATAATGTGGAAGGTGAAGAGTTTGTAATGGTTTCTTGGGAATCCAAGAAGTCCCAAGGAACAATTACCAAACTTAGCTATATAAACCCATGATGGCCCACCAACACTAAAATAAAAATTCGAAATGTGAATGTACCTGATGTATGATATATTAAATTATGAACATTTCTGATGTCATTATTCCCTCATCATTCCATAGAAGATAAGGACAAATTTTGCCGATGGAAGGTTAAGAGTCAGGAAGGAAAAAAGCCAACAATCAAGGTGAATTTCAATAAATAGGGGGATCATACTCGAATTAAGGGATTTTTTTGGCCCTTTGAGATTTCATGTACTATTGCTGAAACTTTAATGAGAAACCTATTTGGCCAAGCTATTTTCTGGAGAACTTGGATTCTTGTGTTGCACTTGTTGTGGACTACTCTACTGCTTTTGCTAGCACTGGAGTTGTGTAAGAATGTATCTCTCATTGTAGACTATTTTCATTTGTAGCTGATGCATTCTTATTTACGTTCTTCATAAAATATTTGTCTGGATCTGTGAACATAGGATTGTAAATGATTGTTTAAATGCTAGACTATTCTAGTTTTGCAGTTATTTATTTGTGTTATTGTGTTTTCCTTCTGTGAACTATTTCTTGAGCCTTTGATAGGAACATGTGTGGTTTTGTGTTTTCTTTCTGGTTATAGTTTCGTCTAGACGCTTACATTTTCATCTTAGGTTAGTTTCATTCTACTCTTTATATTAGAAACCATCGTCGATGGACTGGGTTGAAACCGGTAAACCCCAAACCAATAATGATTGTCGGTCTAGAATCTGGATGGGTTCCCTATTCCAAATGGTGTGAGATCTAATTGAGACTTCTCACTAGGGGTAACCCCTACTATTGATCAAGGTCACATAGACTTTGTCAACAAAGAGTTACCTCATTTTACTCCTTCCTTTGAGGTACAAGAGAGTACCATATTCATTTCATTATTAGTTGCAAGATGTGTCTTTACGTGAGATTGAATTATGTGATAAAACTGATAGAACCACTTGGTTGTTGATGACCATTTCCAAGGATTGATCCACCCATAGTGAATCTTTAATCTTGCAGGTTTTTTTTGTTTGGAGCATTTTTCCATTGAATGATTGTTCTTGCCACAATTTTGAAAAGGATGGAGATCAAAACATGTATCTTCCATGTGACCAATTCTTTGAAAATGTCAGCACTTGGGGTTTTCCTCATTGATTTCTGATATTTCTTTATCAAGAAATCCTCCACTCACAAAATTAAGTAGTTTGGAGTAAACTGTGATATGAAAGTTGTTTCATTTGTCATATCCTAAACCATGTCAATATCATGCCGAACTTGATCATGCTCAACTTCTTCTTCATCTACAATTGAATTTGTTTCTTTGATTTTCTCATGATTGCACTGTTGATCTGAATCATCACCATCATCATCACCATCAAAAAGATAATTGTTTTGAACAAGAACTAGTTTAGAATGTTGAAGATTCTTTTGTTAAATTTCATCATGAAGAAGTTAAGTCTAAGTTTGAAGCAGTTCTACTTTGGCTTTCCAAACTTGCAAACAAGCTAGAACATATTGAAGAGTAGCTTTGTGAATGGAGATAATGTTGTCTTTAGTGGTAATTATTAAATTATTCAGTAACTATAACAATTTGATACTTCACTCCATTTGAAAAATTGAATGATGCCTCCTTATGCAATAGGTCTAGATTACAATTGACTTGATAGAAACAAGGGCTTCTTGCAAATTTTCCTTGTATACAATTCAATGACTCAACTATTTATTGTAGACTCATAATGCACCCAATACAAGACACAATTAATTCTTGTGTGTTGGGTTCAACCGAGAATGCACCTGATAAGTGCAATGCAATTAATCTTAACTTTGATTTCACACTTACAAAGGAACTATTGCAAGTTACAGTTGAACTTGATTACAAGTAAAATTACAAAAAATATTGTTTGCAAGTTACACTATTCAAAATTGATGTTAATTATGAAGTTGAATTGATGTTGATGTTGATTTGTCATTGAATGTTGATGTGACTAACAACTTGATTTCTTGATTATGTGTTGCAATTGTTCATTTGCATGTGCTTGATTGTTCTTGAATGAAATTAATTGCATGTCTTAATTTCATTAACTTGCTTTGGACTCCATGTGTGTATGGTTGTATGATAGGTTACAATTGTAGTGTCAAAAATAGACACAAAAATTCCATCGAGCATCCAAGAAATGATTCATCACAGATAAACACCAAGTGTACCTAAGACCCCCTTATTCAATTTCGGGTGGATCTAGTTCACGGAGAAAAATACTTCAATTTTATTATGGTATCCTTCTTGTGATCACAATAGTGTGCCCATATACAATGAAAAGTCTTCAATGTACTTTCTCCTTCACAATGCTTTGACAAATCTTCAATTATGCTTTGAAGATAGCTACAAAATATTGTCTTACACTAATTACTAATATCACTTTCTCTTTCATAATTCTTCAACTTTCAAAAACAATCCCTTCATGCACCAATTTAATACTTCACTTGATTACACATTTATCTCTTTTGTTGAATATGGAGAGGTTTACTTGCTAAATAAGGAAATGAATGTTTCATCACATTGTCCAAGAGTGCATCAATAAAAAATAATTACATTCACAATTTTGATGGTGGCACAATTTATTCAAAACAAAATTTTGTGCATTCATGGGATTACCTTTGATTAAACAGGGAGATGGAAGTTGGGTTGTGGTGTTCATTTTGTTTGATATAGAATATGGTGAAGGAATAGAATGCAAGGTTTGATTGGATGTGATTAGAAAATGCAATTACGCGACATGCTTCTCCTCACTTGCACTCCTATGTTTGGTTTCTTCGTAACTTCATCTCCAAAGTGGTCATAATTAAGCTTCTTAATATTTCCTTCATTGGGCTCAAGATATGGGAAATTTAGTGCATTCCCCATGCAATGTTGTGCAAGTTCTATGTTGAGGATGTGCACCTGGAGTCATGGAGGGTTTTCAGTTGGAAATTGTTTCCACAAGCGTTGTTGGGATTTATTTTTGGCATGGTCTAGAAATCCACAATTGATACAAATGGAATTGAACCAATTGGATGGAGTACATGTGGAGGGCATAAAACATGGCATCGAAATGACATCTAAAACCGGTGAGACCCATTCATTTTTGGTAGGAAAAACAATGGTATGTCTGGTGTGGTGGAGGGGGAGAAATTTTGTCATTCATTACTGCATAGTTGCCACCAAGAAAGGAAAAATCTTGAGGCTTTGAAACTGTGAAGCCCAAAATAATATCGGGTTAGATTCTCTTGCAGATCAACGAGTTTCTCATCATCGAAGTATTGATCCACCAAATGTGTCCATAACCCTCATGTATAGTCATTGTTAAGAAATATACAACATGAGACAAGAACATCAACATGAACGACTGAAATTATTTTTCTTCTATATATATGATTTCTCACCTGAGTGGGTCAATTTATTTCCAGTTGGAATGAGGGTGTGCTTGTTGAGATTGCTTCTTGATGATGTAGATCATTAGGTGCTTGATTCCTAAGGTGATTGATGAATTGAAAAATTGTTGTTGGAAGATGGTTGAAACAAATAGATTTGTAGTGACTTGTGCTTCAAAGATCAATAGGATGGTTCATGCACTGTGCTCATTGGAAATACAACTTTTTTTCTTTCTTGATCATTCATGCATTGTGCTCATTGGATATATTACTCTTTTTATTTCTTGAGATATGTATGCATATCTATTTAAGCCTCATGGATCACCACCATAAACTCAAAACCTCTCATAGATAACTATCATGGAGATATAGGACCCTTAAGACTAAAGGGGCTATGATACCATGTTAACAAATAGAACAAAATAATCAGGACAAGAAATTGGAAGAAAAGCCTTAAACCATCTCACATATTGTATTCATTCCAATTATACAAATATATAATACATAAGTGAAACCACCTCAATTTATCTTACATCAACACCTCACAAGGAGATAAGATAGGAGGAGGAAAAGTAGGATCTAGATCACACTTAGGATATAAACTATATCCCACAATATGAAATATACAAAGGTGGTGTAAAAATTCATGATTCTATAGCGTGTCATAGGCTAACACTTTGTTTCTTGATCTTGTAGACATTTCTTTGTTCTTTATACAACCATCTTCTAGATGCAGTTGTATCTTTTGAATTTGACACATGCATTAAATCCAATGAATGCATGACTAAATTTTTTCCCAATAGGAAAGATTGTAAAATTTGGAATTTGTGTTCATGCATGTTGGCATGTGATGTTGAGGAATTTTGATGTCATTTGGATTCTTGGAAGTTTTAATGTCATCGTTGATCATTTTCTCCCAAACATCATCCTTACATTTTGGAATATTTGTTTCTCTAATATGTTGTTGTTATGAGGGGGTGTTTCCTTAGCATGACCATTAAAATCTATGTTGTGTGAAATACCTTGAGCAAATGTCCTCACCACAATGTGGACAAGAAAATATTCTTTTTTTCCTTAGTATTGAACCACAACAACTAGTAAGATAAATGATACACCAAAATGACTACACCTTAAATTGTTGACGTACAAAAATGTTTGAATAATTTGTTAAAATGATTTGAATGATTTGATAATATTTGTATAAATTATATATCTAAGCATACTTTGAGGCTTGAAAGGTCATGTATGATCCAACACATTACACCATACATCACGATTGAATTATCATGAAATATCATACATTTTAACTTCATTCCATATCAACAACATCTTCTCTAGCAATGTTTCCAAATAAACATCCATGTCATTGACTTGATGCTTTCCGAGATTAATAAAAATTGACATAAAATGCTCTTTCTTCATGGCCATCCAAGGAGGGATATTATAATTTATTAATAGAATGGACCAAATTTAATAGGATGTAGATTGGAAAGAGAATGGATCACTCCATCCATCACTAAGCCAAGCCTTACACTCTACAACTTTATTATAATTTTTCACACTAACTATTATCTATGTGCTTCATTTCCTTGGAATAAGAGAGAATTTAAAACACTCCTAACTCATTCCTATTATTTGCATGCCAATCCATATATTCAACTAATGATTTGCATTGAAACATTCATTGTGATATTGGACTTATGGGCAAGTGGCATAAGACCTTTTGTGGAACATTTAATCCCTTTACATCATTGCAATAGCATCTTGTTTTTCAAAAAAATTCTTCATATATTATTTCGTATAGAATACAATATTTATTACATGCATTATATACTATGTATTCAACACCCAAATCACTCAATACTTTCCTTCCCTCTTCACATTAACCAAGCAATTATTATTTGATGGTGACAATTTATCTTGCAACAAGATGAACACAACTAACATTAATTAGTTGTCGCAATTGATGCAAGATTTTAAAAATCTATAAAACACGTGAAATTACAATAAATTTTTAATTTGAACTTAACAAACTGTAAAGCTATTATCTGACCATCAACACGTTGCTTTCAAATTGTAGATTATTAAATGAAAAACAAAGTATAACACCTTTATTTATTAGTCTTTAGGAAAATGCATGCTTGTGCACCATGCATCAAATGCTTTGCTTCAATGACATGGTTTGAACCTTCATCCATAGCTTGAATGTTTTGGTCACTTATATGGGGTGTGCCCCCTCTTATAAGTCCCATGTAACAATTGAATTATGGAGTTGTTGATCCTAAAATATGTTTAGCCATTTATCAATATCTCTCTTGTATATCTTGTTCCTACACTTAGAATTTTTTCCACTTTATCGCAGGTTTACGAGTCTTGTTATAAATTTTGTCTTCTCCAAATTGCACCGTTGTGTTTCTCCATAACCATAATGCACCAATACTTAGTTTATTTTAAAGTATTTTGCGGGTTCATCACGTAATCTCTTGTAAGTCCAAAATTACACTATCACCAAAACACAATACCATGTTCTGCCATCCTCTTTTTGTACCATACTTGGAAATTTTTCTATTTTTCACTGCGGGTTGAGTTTACTCATTCATCTCATTTGATTATCATGATGACTAGTCCATCCGTATGCTTCACGATACATAGTTATTTCTTGAGATTTCATTTCTCTCTCGACACTTCAATACTTAGCCAATTCAACCTTTATCATAGGAGCATAGATCATATCACAATTCTTAAGAAATTTGTTTTCTTCCCCTCCATCCATCTGCTTTGTGATACTTAGTTATTTTTTGAGTTTTTATCGTGGGTCTGCATTCAAACTTACTCCATTATCTCTTCCTATATATCAATATCTTCGTTTCTCTGTAGTGAACCCTCGTTTCTTCTTGTCACATTCTTTGAGTAATATTAAATGCAAATCCTATGAAAAAATAACAAGTGGTTAAGTATCAAAGCGTCGTTAATAATGGAGACTTTCTCGAGACCATTCTCAATAAATTCAAATTAAATTCTCCCTAATCATCCCTTTGGAAAAAGAGCTTCAAGCTATATTATGTAAAAATATTTACTTTGGTATTAACGTTCCAAAATACTATGCATAATCTTCTAACTCCTTAAGCATGTCGGCCAGAAGGAAAGAGAGATTTTGTGGAGATACTCTTAATACATTCGGATGAGAAGATCCAAAAGTTCACTGGTCCAGATCATACAAATACTATTGTACATTGTCGCCTCTAGAAAGAAATTCTAATGATATTTGGACGTCAAGAATTGCCAAAGCAGGGTGTGTTCTAGAGGTTTTTGATGGTTTCATGGTGTATAGATAAATATGAGAAAAATCAGAGAATTATTCAGTTGCAAGGACAATCCCCAATTTCTTTGGCACCTTCAAATTTCAAGAAAATGTTCAGGTTACATATCCAAAGATGAATTTTAAAGTTGATGAAGAAAAAGAGTTCTCGAAGGCTAGAAATTGTGGTTGGGACCTTTTACAACAATAGTTGGAAGAACCGACAGTGATGCCAGAGGATTTATCAACTATACAGGTCAGTCAATTAAAAACACCATATCAAGAAATGACATGGCTCTTTGCTAAGGTTGTTGGACAAGAATCAAATGCTACAATTTCTCGTTTAGATATGTATATTTTATATTTTTCTATCCATGATAAAGCAATTTTTGATTGGTTGAAAATTATTTCTTGTGAAATAATTTTCAAATTATTAAATTTTAAGAAGATACAGTTCTACATGTTTGGATATTTAATCTTTGCTATCACATATTGTGTTAAGCCCTAAATAGTGGCTCATTACCCCTTATTTGGGGAATATTACATTAGTAATGTTATTTTATTTATGTCAATTTTAGTCCATTAGTTGTAATTGTACCTCCTAGTCTCCTATATATACAAAGGAGACATTTTCATTTGGAATCATCTTGTATTTGGACATTTTATGTGGGGTAAAGGAGGTTGCCCGCTCGAAGAGGATTATTACCTGAAATTATCTCTTTTTAAAGTCGTTGAGTACTTACTGTGAGGTTTTTCTATGCTATATTGATATTTGGTTAACATATGGTATTAGAGCTCAAGGTCTTGAGGTTTTGCTGCTACATCAGAGACACCTTGGAATTTTCACTATAATTTTTTTTCTACAATGTTTCATAAGTAACAACTTGGAGGATATTTACTAGACGGATCAAGGTACGTTGGGTTAAAATTTCATCTCCCGAGGCCTTATAATTTAGGAGATACATCCTGTGTAATATAGGGTTCTGGAATCATCCTTAATTGAGTCATTGCGGAATTTTCGCTATAAAAGTTTTTCTGTAATGTTTCAGACCCTAAAATATGGAGGATATTCAAATAAATTAGTAAGGTATCTATCGTAAGAATTTCATATTTTGGGTCATCATACATTTGTAGATACACTCTGTGGAAGATAGGGTATCCGACTAGTCCTATTGACTAGTTTCAAGCAGCTATTCCGGGTTAAAAAATCATAAATTCTTCCTAGAGTATCCAAATTGAGTGAGACTAGTTGCATTCAATAGTGGATAGTCCATAGTAGTTATGGTATGAGTTTTAGACTTTTATATCAATTATTTTGTGGCGGGCATGCTATACAAGTGAGATCTCCTGGAAAGGCCAAAAATCGGCAAGTTGTGGGGAAGTTACCGTAAATTCCACTTGGCACATCCAATTTTGATCAGATCTATGGCATTGCAGAGAAAAAATATCAGAGAACTACAAAAAATAAAATTAATACTCAAAAGGACCGAAATTTTGGAGATACAATAAAATGAAGATTGTCTAGCAGAACCACCTCAAAATCAAGTTTTAAAGTGATACTTGGCCAACATGCCACCAAAAAAGGAAACTTCTACACAAAATAAGCCTCCAAACAATCCTACTTGGACTCCTGATGAAGGTGAAGAAATGCGTAGGGACATAAATGATTTACAAAAGAAGACAATAACAAAGGACAAACTACAAGAGATGATGGATTCAATTGAAGCTAAGTTGGAGGCAATAAATACTGAGATGGATGGTTTAAAAGGGGAGATCATGGAAGGGTTGAAAAATTTCCTAATAGAGAGGACACCTAAAAGTGAAAATGTATCCCATGACAAGGAAGATGAATCAAGAATGGAGAAAATCTAACTGTGGGTTGAAGACCAACCACTTTCCTAAGATCGATATGAGGAAGTTTGATGGCAAGGACCCAATCACATGGATACTTCAGATGGAGCAATTATTTGATCTACATAATGTGCCACATACACAAAGGTACGGGTTGCTTTGTTATATTTATAACCCAATCAATTTGTGTGGTATTGATGGCTTTGTTCTCGCAAATCACTCGTCACTTGGACAATTTTCACGGAAGAAATGATAGCACACTATGAGGATACAAGGAGCAATACTTTGTTTAACCAATTGATAGATCTTAAGCAAAAGGGTTTAGTTAAAAAGCACATTGAGAACTTCTAAAGATTGAATATAAAGTTAACAGATATTCCAGATGAGCACTTGGTTGATGTATTCATAGGAACTTTAAGGGATAACATTCAACATGAGGTTCATCTTTGGGAACCCAAATCATTGGAGAATGCATTTAGGGGGGCAAGAAATGTTGAAAGTAAAAATATGGCTATGGCTACTATAAGGACCACTCCTAACATCTATCGAGAGAATAATGTTCCTTCTTCTAAAACACCTCAACTTACCAGGTTGACACCTCAACAATTGGAGGAAAGAAAAGCAAAAGGTTTATGCTTTAATTGTGACAACAAGTACAGTAAGGGACATAAGTGTGGTGAGAATAAATTATTCTACATATATTGTGAAGAGGAAGAAGAACAAGAACAAGAACAAGAACCATCTCAAGATGAAAATGTAGATGCGATTTCTTCTGAAGATTTGACTCCCACGATATTGTGTAATGCATTGGCTAGAATTAGCACTCCTCAAACCCTCAAGATCGAAGGATATATCAAAAAGAAAAATGTAATAGTACTAATTGATTCTAGTAGTACTCATAATTTCATTCACTAAAATCTCTCAATTGCTTTGTATATCCAGCACCAGAGTTTCACGTAATGATTGCAGATGGAGGAACTATCAATTGCTCAGGAAAATTCAATAAGATCAATCTTACTATGGGGGAATATGTAATGAATATTCCAATGATTGCTATACCCGTGGGTGGTGATGATGTCATGCTAGGAATCCAATGGTTACAATCATTAGGAACAATGGCTTTTAATTTTCAAGAACTTGTCATGAAATTTTCATTGGAAGGAAAATAAATTGAGTTAAGAGGTATCACAGGGAAACTCGGTAAGGTGATAAGCTCCAATGGCATGACAAAATTTTTGAAAAATGGGCATCATGGTGTAATTGCACAACTATGCTCACTAGATGTTCAAACATCTAAGCCATCTATTCCTCTAGATCTCCAAGGGATCATTGATAAGAATTCCAAAGTATTTTAAGATATTCCCAAAGGTCTTCCACCCACTCGAAATCATGATCATGATATTCACCTAATTCCTGGGAGTGTTCCTCCTAACATCAGGCCATACAGATACCCTTATGCCCAGAAGAGTGAAATTGAGCGCATGGTTGAATAAATGTTAGAGGATGGCATTATTAGACCTAGCCAAAGTTCTTACTCTGCACCAGTAGTAATGGTATTCAAGAAAGATGGCTCATGGCGTATGTGTCCAGATTATAGAGAGCTCAACAAGATCACTATTAAAGATAAGTTTTCCATTCCCATCATTGATGAATTGTTAGATGAACTACATGGAGCAATCTATTTCACAAAGTTGGATCTTTGTTCAGGGTATCATCAGATTAGAATGAAGGAAGAAGATATCCCAAAAACAACATGATGAACTCATGAAGGCCATTATGAATTTTTGGTCATGCCTTTTGGCCTTACAAATGCACCTTCACATTCCAATGGTTGATGAATTCCGTTTTCAATCCCTTTCTTCGAAAATTTGAGTTAGTATTTTTTGATGATATACTAATCTATAGCAAGTCTTGGAAGGATCATGTGCGACATGTTGACAAGGTACTACAAATACTAAAGGAGAAACAACTATATGCCAAACCATCCAAATGTTTCTTTGGGGTGAATGAGGTAGATTATTTGGGTCATATTGTATCTCATGAAGGTTTCAAGGTAGACCCTAAGAAGATTAAGGCCATGATGGACTGGCTGATTCCAAAAACATTGAAGAATCTTAGAGGATTTTTGGGTTTGACAGGTTACTACCGCAAGTTTGTTCGACACTATGGAAGAATAGCAACACCTTTAATGGCACTAACTAAGAAGGATGCATTTTCATGGAATCCAGAGGCAACTAAATCTTTTGAACAACTTAAAGAGGTGATGTGAAAAGCTTCTGTCTTGACCACTCCAGACTTCACAAAAACCTTTATTGTGGAATGTGATGCCTTGGGAAATGGAATTGGTGTTGACCTAATGCAAGAAGGAAGGCCCTTGGCTTTTGAAAGTCAACCACTCAAGGGAAATGACTTACACGAACCCATTTATGAGAAGGAAATGATGGAAATACTACATGCAATGAAGAAATGGCGTCCTTACCTAATAGGTAGGCACTTTAAGGTCAAAACAAATCATGATAGTCTTAAATACTTCTTGGAACAAAGACTATCTTCAGAAGAACAACAAAAATGGGTGACCAAGATATTGGGTTATGATTTTGAAATCGTCTATAAAAAAGGGAAGTAAAATGTTGTGGTAGATGCACTCTCAAGAAAGGATGAAGATGTTGAGGCCTTTCTCTATGCTATCTCGATCATCCAACCCGATTGGATAATAGAAGCAAGGGATGAATGGAAGAATGACAAAAAAGTGCAGACTCTCATTCAAAGGTTGCAACAAGATTCTAGTGCATCAGATACATTTACATGGAAAAATGATTCACTATGGTACAAAGATTGCTTATATTTATGTAAGAACTCCCAACTCAAACAAAAGGTACTATTGGAATTGCACACCTCTCCAGTAGGAGGGCACTTGGGATTTTTGAAAACCTACCATAGGGTCAAGAATGGATTTTTTTTGGATGGCCTTAAAACTTGTGTTCAAAGGTTTGTCGTAGAATGTTCGGTTTGCCAACAAAATAAGGTGGAAACAATTAAGATTCCAGGTCTTTTACAACCATTAGCCATCCCAAGTCAGCGTTGGGAGGAGGTTTCCATGGATTTCATAACAGGGTTACCAAAGTCTGAAGGAAAGAGTGTCATCATGGTGATTGTTGATAGACTCATCAAGTACGCACACTTTTGTGCACTGTCTCATCCCTTCAAAGCCAGTACAGTTGCCACCGCATTCATGGAGACAGTTCAAAAGCTACATGACAGCCCAAAGATTATAGTAAGTGATAGAGATCCCATCTTCACTAGACATTTTTGGACAGAGTTATTTTCTTGTTTGGGTACTCAATTGTCTCATAGCTCATCCTATCAACCTCAATATGATGGAAAAACCAAGATAGTGAACAAATGTCTGGAAGGCTACCTTCGTTTCTTTGTCTCTAATAAACAAACACAATGGTTCAAATGGTTACCCTTGGTAGAATGGTGGTATAACACTTCCTTTCATACTGCAAAACAAATGACACCATTTATGGCACTCTATGGATACCACCCTCCTTCCATCACTTCTTCTCTAAAAGAAAAATCTAAGGTTCAAGCAGTGGAAGATCACATTAGGCATCAACAACAAGTTCTCCAAATCTTAAAGGACAACCTGACCATGGCACATAATCGCATGAAACGACTAGTAGATCAACATCGTAGTGAAAGAAGTTTTGAAGTAGGGGATTGGGTGTTTTTAAGACTACAACCATACAAACAGATGTCCCTCAATCAATCTAAGAAAGATAATAAATTATCACCAAAGTACTATGGCCCTTATAAGGTGTTGCAAAATATTGGTACTATGGCATACAAATTGGAGTTGCCTTCATCTTCACGAGTACACCCAGTTTTTCATGTTTCATGCTTAAAGAAGGTTGTAGGTGAAAAGATCCCAGTTCAAACTATATTGCCAGAACTTGATGAGGAAGGAAAAATCATATTGGAGCTTGAAGCCATCACTGACACAAGAAATCGCCAGTTGAGGAATAGATCCATTTCAGAGTATCTCGTTAAATGAAGGAAACTACCGGTTGAAGATTCCACTTGGGAAGATGATTATTTTATACAGAAGCATCCAGAGTTACTCAATCATTGCGAGAAACACTTTTCTCAAGAGGAGGGGCATGTTAAGCCCTAAATAGTGGCTCATTAGCCCTTATTTGGGGCATATTACATTAGTAATGTTATTTTATTTATGTCAGCTTTAGTCCATTAGTTGTAATTGTACCTCCTAGTCTCCTGTATATACCAAGGAGGCATTTTCATTTGGAATCATCTTGTATGGGGACATTTTATGTGGGGTAAAGGAGGTTTCCCCCTCCAAGAGGCTTATTACATGAAATTCGCTCTTTTTAAAGGTGTTGAATACTTATTCTGAGGTTTCTTTATGCTATATTGATATTTGGTTCTTAACACATTATCATGTATTCAAAGGACTGCATTTAGTGAAACATGTCAACTGCAAGATGTTAGGATATTTTGACACTTAGGAGTTAGTTAAGATCTACTTGGTATAATGTATCGTTAGGTAAAAGTGTGTTTCTTTAGTATGCATTAGTATGCATTTGTAGTTAGGAAATCCGACGGTCACGATATGTTCCCCGACATAGAGTGATTTGACGGTTCATATTCTCCATGATCTTAACGAATACATTGATCCGTGGATTAACACCCGATTGGTCCACGATCTCTATTTAAAGAGCATGGAGGGTCATTTTCTGATGATCGATTGTGAGAAACTCTGTTGTAAAATCTCTTTATAATCTTTTTCTTTTGCATTAATAAACTGCTCCAAGTGGCCGCATCGGTTGGGGCTATGGATGTTTCCCGTAGAGGTTTTACCAAGTCAAAACATTAGTGTGTTGATATTTTATCTGGTTGTGTGAGTGATTATTGAAGCTGTTCATCTTCTATTGGAATACTTGTGTTGTCGAACATGGTATCAGATCATGTTTGAAGACTCGCTCTCATTGTAGATCGAGATCATGAAGCCAAGTTGCCTAATCTCTTGTTTCTTCCATTTACGTACATTTCTAGGCCAAGAGGACTATTCCATTGTGTCTAGAGTGATCATTTAATTTAGGAACGCTTTTCATTTCACTTGAAAAGGTTTCTGTTTTCCCAATATACAACCATTTCAGTTAGATCCAGAGGTATAAATCTTGAATACGCCCTTTTTAAATTTTTGCAGAGTATTATTTCTTTTTTTATTGTTTGTTTCCATGTTTCTACTCTTTTATATCTCATGCGTATTCTCTTTTCCTCGTGCCCTGTGCGATCTTGGCAAATTAGAAACAAATAGGAAAATATGCATTTTCCGAGTAAGCTAATCGACATCTAACCCTTGTTGTCATCGATAAGCGAAATTTTTTTCTTGTGTGAAAAGTGATTTTTATGAGCACGCTCTCCAAGGTCGTCTTCCACAACAACACCCCCAATCCTCCTTCTAAACAATACAATATGTTTTGCTAGCTCACTTGGTTAAAAGTTTTCTTATTAAGTAAGAGGTTTTGAGTTCAAGTCTCTTTTTTGTTACTTTTTTTTGAAAAATTTCATGCATCCATTGAAAAATGTATTTCACTTCAAGTATAAAAGTGAATCTCTATAAGTAGCTTTAATATTTTATTTTAAAGTTATTTATTTTGCATGCAACTTTCTTTTATAAAGTAACTTCATTGTAAAAGTAATCTCCGCTTCTTTTTATAAAAGGGCGTCACTTCATAAAACAATTTATTTGTAAAAGTGAAGTTATTTGGTGTGGTATCACCATGTGGACCAACTTCTACTTGTCATGTGGCTCTTTGGTTACCGTTTATGTTTTTTTTTAAAGGCATAACTTTCACATCTGAAGTTCGTTTTTCAGTGCCTTTTTTTTTAAATCGCCTAATTTTTTTAGATATTTCCATCTAGATCATTAGTTTCAATTTTTAAATCCATATTATTTGCATATTTAATAGGTTTTCTTTCGGTGATATGTTTTTTACCAATACCAACTACTTCCAATGGAAATACCATATGGAGGATTTATTAATAAGTAAAGGCATGTACCAAATTATCTTGGGAAAATAAAAACAACCCAATGATGATAAAAATAAATTCAAATGGGATAACAGGAATGACGAAGCACGTCGATGGATAAAAATGTCCATATTTCTTGATTTAAGGTTCCACCTTCAAGAAATTGATGACCTCGATGAATCTTGGGAAAATATTGAATCTATGTTTGGTAAACACAATATTATTCGAGCACGTCAGTTAGAAAATCAGATATTGAATTTAAGTCCAAATGTTTTTTCTTGCATTGAAGACTATCTATCTAAGTTTAAAACACTTAGAATTATATGTGAAGAGAGTAACATAAAGCTGAAGGAAGAGCATTGCATCTATATTATTCTTTCTAAGCTAGGTAGTGCATATTATTTGTTTGTATCTACCTTTTATGCCATGAGAGAGGCTTTAGGGAGATCTTATCAAAAACCCACTCTTGAGCCATGTTCTGATGTTTTGATTAAAGAGCAAGATAAGCTTATACAACTTGGAGTGATCAACACTACAGGTACCTCCAACAAAGCCTTAGTAGCCCAATAGAAAGATAAAACAAAGAATCCCAAGAAGAAACATCCTCACCACAACAAAAAGCAAAACAAGGGTCCCAAACCCCCTCAGACAACTTCAACTCCTAATGGTGACAAAGGAGCAAAATCTAAAAATAAGAAGACTGACAGACATTGCAACTTTTGTGGGAAATATGGTCATGATGAGTCCAAATGTTTCAAGAAGATGACATATTTAGAAGCAGTGATGAAGAAGCACCAACTCAATCTTGATTCTACTACTTCTTCTTCTTCTTCTCATCGACATGCACTTTCTGCTTCTAGTTTATCCTTCAGTGCAACTTCTACTTCTTCTTCTTCTGATGAGTGGCTTATTGACTCTAGAGCATCTTATGATATGGCTAAGAAGAAATCCATATTTTCCACTCTAAATGAATGTAACACCAAGAAAATATGTGTTGGTGATGATAGATCTCTTAGTGTTGTAGGATCTAGAATAGTTCAAGTAGATAATGGTCATTTCAATGATGTATTATATGTTCCAAGTCTTTCCTATAACCTTCTATCAGTATATCAAATCACTCATTCAGGTGAAGGTAAAACCATAGAGTTTTCACCTCACCAAGTTGTAATCAAGGATCTCAAAGATCCTCAACATGTGCTTACAACTGAAATTGTTGATGATATTACCAGGTTGTACAATTTTGACAACTTTGGGTCATCATCTTTTCCATCAGTTTTTATTTCTCATAATGATGACTTGAGAAAAATTTGGTATGAGTTGTTTGGTCATCTAAAATATTTCTCATTGCAACAACTATGTAATCAATAAATGGTGGTTGGTCTTCCTCTTGTTTCATGCAGATATGGTTTTTGTTCTGGTTGTGTTCTCGAAAAACATCACCGGGACAGTTTTGACAAGTGTGCCTCTTGGCACGCCTCAATCCCTTTGCATCTTGTTCACAGTGACTTGTGTGGTCCGTTTTCTTCTCCTTCTTTTTTTGGGTGCAAGTATTTCTTAACTTTGATTGATGACTTTTCCAGACGTACTTGGTTTACTTCCTAAAAATTAAGAGAAAAGTTTTTGACAAGTTTTTGGCCTACAAGGCCATTGTAGAAAAGCAATATGGACATCAAATTCTAAGGTTAAGAACATATAATTGATCCAGGATCTTTTCATCAAGTGATTTATAAAGAATTGCATTAAATGAGCATAAATTAAAGTGCACCATTAAAGAAATAAAAGCTAAAAAATGAAGAGACATAAGCATCAAATATGAACACAAAAACTTGATAACAGAGTTCTTCCATAGTGGACTACGTCTTCGAGTCTTGCTCTCAAATGGGTAGGCTCTTTCATTAACTCAGCAAAATAATTTGGCAAAATACATAAGTATACCTCATTCTGAAATCAAGTTGAAGAAATAATGCTTAGATTAGAAAACAAACAACACCACTAAATTAGTGGCGTCGAATTACCCAAAAATGATTATCTCCATTCCTCGATTCGACTCTGGCACTCCTAGGCCCATGAAGAAATTTGTCTCGGTTTTCATGCCCTCTCTGCAACCTGCATTAATGACTGGACTACATAGAAATGCATGCCCAAAAGGTTGTACCGTACGTGTGTCTCCCCCACTGGCTGGGCGGACTGAACATTTAAACAATATTTGTGACGTTGGTTACAAAGAAAGGCCATTGAATTGTTGGTTTGGTCATTAATACAAAGGCGTATATGGGGGAGGAGGTCCCGGGGTCAAACCTGCGGGCCTCCCCCTTTTGGGTTTGTGTTGTTACAATGTCTATATATAATATATGGTTGTTTCACTATGTTTAGTATTATGTTTAGCGGTGGCTCTATACATATCCCAACAGTTATATCGTGGCCAATTTTTGCATGGCCCGCCAGATTTGGCCGACCCACCAAACTTAATCTTTTTTTAGAAATCTGTTCACGGGCTGTCATTGTGCTTTTCCCGCCTACCATGTGGCAGCCTCTAATTGGGCCACGTGGAGGCCTCCCACTGGGTCACATTGTCTTCTACCAAGTCATCATTCCATGTCAACACACCATGTCAGCGTACAGATCAACAGATTGCCACGTGGCACGATCCTATTGGTCCATGGATCGGCTCAAAAATGCCAAAACTAGGTGACACATGGTAGCCTCTGGTGCTACCATGTCACCATGTTGACATCATAATGACACGTATCACCATCCTTCTCCTGCAACGTGTGTTGTATGAATGATAACGTCACCTGTACGGATGCTGACTCATTCCCTGCTCATTGGGCTAGGTTGACCAAACTTTGATCGCAAATATATTTCAATCTGTAACTCTGTTTGATGAGTCGTTTGCGCCGTTAGAAATCTTCCGACGCGCTCTTTGAGATAATTTCATTTTCACTAAGTTTTGAGAAATTTGAGTTTTTTCCCTTTCTCTATTGGCTAAATCCATTATGAGCGTTCTGAGTTGCCTTTGCGAGTTATGAGTTGTTCTTAGCCTTCTCTAGATCCTTTTTGGATCAATAATGGAGGCAAATATGTGAATGGGAAGTCCGCATATGGATATTAAATCCACCTTCTTTCATGGGGATTTGCAAGAAGAAATATACATGGAACAACCTCATGGCTATGTCTAGAATGACTCTATCCTTGTTTGTCGCCTTAAGAAATCTGTTTATGGTCTTAAGCAAGCTCCCCGAGCTTGGTATGCCAAAATGGACAGCTTTCTTATTGACATCATATTTTCTAGATGCCATTATGATCCTAATGTTTATATCAAGAAAGTAGGAAGACATATCATAATCCTTGTTATTTATGTTGATGACCTTATCCTTACTGGTAGTGACTCAAAAATTTTAAACCATGTGAAAACCAGCCTTAAGATGAAATTTGAAATGATAGAATTAGGATTTTTGCACTATTTCCTTGGCCTCCAAGTCTTGAAAACCAATGAAGGACTTTTTCTTTCCTATTCTAAGTATGCTTGTAACCTTATTCGTCGCTTCCACATGGAATATTTTGAACCAACCCCTTCTCCCTTTTAGTCTGGAGTCAATCTTGTTTCCACATATACTTCTCCCAAATTTGATGCCACTTTATACCGTCGGTTAGTTGGTAACCTCTTATACTTGACTCATACCCATCCAGATCTTTCCTTTGTTGTTGGTCTTGTTGCCCGATATATGCAAACACCCCATGAAATCCATTGGAAAGAAGTTAAAAGGATACTTTGGTATGTCTGGGGTATATTCCAGTTCAGGATACATTACATTTTAGGGGGGAATCCTTTATTGGTTGGTTTCACTGATTCAGATTAGGTCAGCGACCTTAATAATCAAAATTCTACTCAGGTTATGTTTTCAACCTTAGATCATGACCTGTCACTTGGGACTATAAGAAACACCATGCTATTGCACTTTCTTTAGCAGAAGCAAAGTACCAAGAAGCAGTAAATGAAATTTAGGAATCCTTGTGGCTTCGACAGATCCTTTCATAGTTTGGATTCCAACAACAACATTTGACTAGCCTTTGGTGTGACAATCAGAGTGCCATCAAGATCGCCAAAGACCCAGTTCAACATCATCACAAAAAACACATCTAGCTACACATGCACTTCATCAGAAAGATCATTCATGATCGAGTTATTTAAGTACTCTTTTTCCCTACAAAAGATCAAGTTGCAAACATTTTCGCTAAGTCTCTTATAGAAGAGAAGTTTTCCAAACTTCGATCTATGTTAGGAGTTCAAGAAGTTTTCATTAAGGGGGGATAGGATCTAATGCCTCCTTCCTTCTCCTATTGTGTCACTTTTGTAAATCCTTCAATCCTATCCCAAGTTGTTCTTAAGGGGGGATGTTAGGATATTTAGACACTTAGGAGTTAGTTAAGATATACTTGGTCTAATGTGTCGTTAGGTAAGAGTGTGTTTCTAAATGTGTTTATTTAGTATGCATTAGTATGCATTTGTAGTTAGGAAATCTGATGGTCACGATATGTTCCCTAAATAGTGTGATTTGACGATCACGATATGTTCATGAAATAGAGTGATCCATCGGTTCATATTCTCCTCGATCTTAAAAACTACATTGATTTGTGGTTTGACACCTGATTGGTCCATGATCTCTAGTTAAAGAGCATGGAGGGTCATTTGTCAATGATTGATAGTGAGAAACTCTCTTGTAAAATCTCTTTGTAATCTTTTTTTTTTTGCATTAATAAACTACTCCAAGTGGTCGTGTTGGCTGGGGTTGTGGATGTTTCTCCATAGGGGTTTTACCACGTCAAAACATCGGTGTGTTGATCTTTGATCTGGTTGTGTGAGTGGTTACTGAAGGTGTTCTTCCTCTGTTGGAATACATGTGATGTCGAACACAATATCGACCCAATTCATACATGGTACCCTACTTTTTGGAAGTAAAAGGCCATGTATCATTTCTATGAAGTGTATGATTCATTCGTTTATTATTTTAAGAAACTCATGTTTGGACTTGGTACTTCAAGAATTTCTCTAGAAGCATCCACTTTTCTGGATAAAAAGGGAAGTTTTGAAGCAATGAAACATTATTGCGTCATCACGATTTATTGTTCTCGAGAAAGCCTAATTTATCTTCCATTTTATGTACCCGACAAGACATTTGTAATAGAAGTTTGTAGACAATACAAATTTTGGGCTCATTTCTTCTATGAAAGGAATAAAAATCAATTCATTTCATTTCCATGGAAAATTGGTGAAATAACATTAAAGAATGCTTAAAAAATTGATGAGTACACAATCCAATTTTGATCAATACAATTTAAAGGTGGAAAATGGATTTAAAAGGTTTGACCCTAATCAATATTTCATGAATCACATGATCTCTATGGGTTTTAGTGTATCCTATGAAAATACCTATTTATTTGGAGAAGAATAAGACAATGGAAAGAACCCTGAAGCAGTTCCAGTTAGAGATATTGAAACTGTTATTAGCACTAATGAACTGCATCGACAACATGGAAGGTTTGTAAACAAAAGAAGCACAAGGTCTCAAAGTACTTCTCAAAGAAGCGACACACCCAAACAAAACCATCAACTTGTAACCCAAGAGAAGAAGAAATATTTAAATGAATATTCTAGTGGTGGAGATAAGAATGATCCTCCTACAAGGAATCTTGAAAGGCCTCATAAGCTCACAATAACCAATAAAAGAAAAAGACATACAAATAAACATGAGGCAAATGAGTTCATACCTGAAAACGAAGATGCCCTTGAGGACATGGATTTGGATGTGAACATCGAAGATATAAAGTTTTCAGATGAGGATAAAATAATTCAAGAGAGCAAAGAAGTTGTAGTGGAATTGGTGACACAAAAACCGATCTTCTTTGAAGAAGAATCCTTAACTATTCATAGTGCGCTATTTGATAAAAACTCAAATAAATTAGTTTTTGAAGAATTAATTAAAAAGGAAAAAGAGTTCAAAGAAAGACAAGTTCATAATTTAATCTGAATGGAGTCCCACCCTCAAGAATTGTGAAGATCCATAGAGCTATAGGTGATTCCCTATAAGTGTCAGTTGAAGAGATGGAAAATTAAAACATCGTCCTCAAAGAAAGAAACAAAGTATTGGAAAATGCTCTAATGCCACCCCTATATTTCCAAGTCCAATTGCTACTATTCATCCTTGGAAAAGCTTTGACGAGACACCATAATCCAGCTCAAAATTAAAAGAAACATCAAGTTTATCAGTTGTAGTCAGAAGGTATGTTGGAGAGAATATAAAGAAATGAATGTCCCTAATTCTTGAGACATGGGAAATTTCCAATAGCTTTGTTTCCTTGGGGTCTAGGATTATAAATCTTTGAGAATAGCTTCAGGATGATCTCGAAAATGATGAGGGTTTTTATAAAGATGTTGTTATTACATTTGCTTTAAAAATTTCTGGTATGACTGAATTGAAAAGAAATGAAGAATATCTACCATCCCCAACTCGCATAAAACAACTTAAATCCTGTTGGATTACGAGAATAAAGACTTTAAAGGAGATATTGGTTGATTGTGACACTTTAAGTGTAAAAAAGGGAGATTTATATTTGAAATTGATTGAATTAGACTTAGCAGGAACAACTGGAGAGATCCAAGACCCTAAATTAATCTTAAATTATATTTTTATGAAAAAATAACAATTTGAAGAACACATAGAGATATTGAAAGGTGTATCAACAAAAATTTTTAATAGTTTGATCGAGTATGCAGAACAAGAAGTCAAAAGTTGGCTAGTTAGCTATATTAATAAAAATGAAGATATTGAAGACACCTTAAACCTACTTTCTATTGACTTTAGATATATGGAAAGCACAATATTTGATATAAGTGTAATAAAAATGAAGATATTGAAGACACCTTACACCTACTTTCAAATGACTTTAGAGATATGGAAAGCACACTATTTGATATAAGAATAAGGCATGGGATAATTGTTGCAGTCATAAGGGATTACATTGAAAAATGGTTAAAGAATTCCTTAATCAAGATAACTGAGCTAGATCAAGAAAAGACTGTTGGTATTGGTCATGTAACTGCAACAAAGAAAAATACAAGAGGAACATTGAAAATCCAATAGAGGAGAGAGATCCATCATAGCGATTAAACTGATCACATTCTTCTCAATTCGTTTCTCTTCTTGTCCAGGAGTCATCTGACCATGTCTTATCTTTCCTAAGAAAACATAACTGATTTATGATCACTTCTCTCTGTATTATTTTCAGGTTCAACCATGTTTCACTCTTTCATTTATGGTTCATGGGAGCCCAATCCCAATCCATTCTGGATGAATGCATTTTTATTTTCAGACTATTAAAGACTATATTTATTTTTTTAAATCCCAGAGAACTATTTTGGGGTTAAACTTTAATGATGTCTTGAACTCTTAGTTTTGAGCATAAGATATTTAAAGTTTGCTTATAATACTCTTTCATGTTTTGAATGAAAAATTGTTTTAAAGTTCTCTCAGTTGTGGGTCTTTATCTTTCTTTCCATGAATGTGATAAAAATATGAATATTGTGATGGATGTGAGAATCATATTATTTTTCTTGTAATTTTTATTTATTTATGTATAATATTTCTGCATTTATTGTATTTTAATGAGTGAATATTCTTGGTCTTCTTCTCATGAATTATTTTATGAATGTATATTATTTTCAATCGGTAATATTTTAAATTTTATTGAGTGATAAGGATTGGAGTCTATTATTTAGTATTATCCCATTTTAATATTTTGGTCCCGAGATATTCAAGATTTATCTTTAAGAAAACATAAAGGAGTACCACCTCTATAAAAATGCAGGGGGATATTTTATCTTCATGAGGTTGTTATTTGGACCTTAACATATATAAAAATCAACATTTTTGGCGAAAATACTAGGAAGGTAAAAAGGTTGGTTTCACAGACCAAAATTCCCATGACTCAACCTCAACCAAACCAACCCCAATTACAAGTTGGTCTTGGAAATCAAACAAGTGTTCTACATCAATTGTAAAATTTGGTGTTATGAACAGTAGAAAGTTGAGAAGAAATTGAAAGATCATGGGAAATCCTCACCTGTGAACAAGAAAGATAAATCACAAGAAGACAAAGAAGAAGGGATAGAAATTAAAGAAGAAGCTAGAATCGTACAAGGGCCCAATAATAAGAAGCAAGAGAAAACAACTTCAAATTCTAGAAGTTGGCAAAAGTTCCACCACTAAGACAAGAAGAAATTTAATAGTGGGCGAAAAAGAAGAAATAAATGAGATCCACGAGAATCATGAAGAGAGAAATGAAAGACAAAGAACACCGTGAAGAAGGGTTAGAAATAGCCCACTTAATCTTCAAGGAGAACACATCCATTAACTACTCTTCTTCAAGGAGTCTCACTAGTATTTTTAGGAAATGGAGTGATGGAATCTAAAAGACACATGGATCTGTTTTTGAATATATGTGAGATCCATTTAGTAGAACATGATGATGTAACGGTCATACTTTTTAGTCAGACATTGACAGACTTAGCCTATGAATGGTATATGTCTCTTCCTTCTCGGTCGATTTCATCATTCGACGATTTGGATAATATTTTCATGACCATGTATGCACCTCCAACTGCATACCATACATTACTCACCCAATTCACTCAAAATCATTTGAAAAAGGGTGAAAGGATCAAAGATTTTAACTTAAGATTTTTCAAGACACTAAATCAAATTCCAGAAGAACAAAAACCAAACGCTCCAGTTGTACTTGGATGTTATAAGAATATTATGCCCACAAATGTAAAATATTCTATTAGGGCTTCAAAAATAGATGATTTAGATGGAGCTATATGAAAAGAAACATAGATGGAAGAGATCATGCTAGAAATAGACGTTGATCCAGAGATCATCCTTGGAAAATTTCAAAGGAAAATGGATACTCTTGCTATATCAAATCAAGGAGCATCAACCTCAAGGAAAGTTGAAAATTGGGGAACAAGGAATGTTGAAAATTGAGGATTCAGTGGAGGAATTCTTCAAGTATTCATTCCTAATGTAAAAAATGATCCGACCACAACTCAAGAAATGAAGCAAAGATTAGAAATAACTCAAATGAATAGAACACTTTGACAAATTTCGAACGAGCTAACAATATTAAGAAGAGCTGAAAAATTTTGTTCCTATAAATCAAAATTCAAGAATTCTTGCGTAGGAACAAAGAAGAACCCCATTCAAGAACAAATAATGAGACAAGATAGAGATGAAGAGCATAGACAAAGGGTACCTAGAGTGCCAAAACCTATTGTTGTTGTAATGGAGGAAATTTTTGAAGAAGGAAATTTTGAGAATTACAATGAAGAAGTCGATGACATTCAAGATGAGATTCTTAAATCAGTCCAAATGGATGAAGGGGATTCGTCCTTTTATATTTTAGATGAAAAAGAAGAAGTAGATATTCCCCAAGAAAATGTTGTGCAAATAAGATCACAATCCAATAGATTCAAATCAAAGAAATCTATCGAAAAAGAAGAAGAGAAGACAAAAACAAATGTTGGTGAAACGTCAAAGAAACAAACAATTTCAAACCAGGAAAATAATCCACAACAAATGAATTTTAATGTGATAGACGATTTGAATAAGTTGAGAATCACTTTTCCCTTCATGGAAGTGGTTAAAATTCTACAACAAAGAGAGAATATTTTGAAAATTATTGATGAACCAAGAAATACAATATAAGTTGTTGTTACTAATTCCATGCAACTACAAAATTCTACAGCAGTCAAGCTAAGGGGAAAAGTTCCACCATTGTATATAACTATAAAGAACCATGATGTTGTACTACATAACTATTTGATAGATAAGGGTGAAACCAATAACATTATGCCCCTATCAATCATGGAGGCACTTGGGATGGGATGTACTAAATATTACGAGATTGGTGAAATTATTTATGCAATAGATTCAAGAAAAGTCCCAGCTTATGGAGAAATCAAATATTTTTGTGCATGGATAAATGCAACACCACATATCACAATAGTATTTACCATTATAGTGGTAGATATTCCTCCAGCATACAAAGTTGTTCTGAGAAGATGTTGGTCCTCAATGATTAGAGGGGAAATAATGAATGATGGAAGCTACATGATACTTCCCAACAAAGATGGAACAATGGGTAGTATTCCTAGAGAATCTAAAAATCCAATATCCTTCAGAAAGAAAGAAAATGAAATGATGGAAATTTTGTTGATGCAAGAATTGGAAACTATGCAGTTCTCAGTTCCAAACAAGTTAGCTCTCCAGAGAAAGAAAAGGAGAATTCATTTCAAGGTTTTTGGAAGATGTCCTTTAATAGTGCCTACTCCAAATATGGAATTGGGGTAGGGACTGTTTTTAAGAGTCTGAAATCAGTCATATATTCACATGCCATCATACTTGAATTTCCATGCATAAATAATGAGGTTGAATATGAAGCATTGATACAAGGGACGAACCTTGCATTACAAATGAAAGTTGAAAATATGATAGTGATTGGTGACTCTGAAATAGTCATAAATCATATCAAGAAGAAATACAAGATAAATAAAGAGAAGTTGAAATATTATGCAAAAAGAGTAAATGAGCTTATAAACTCTTTTGATTCTTTTAACATCTCTTTCATCCCAAGATATTAAAGTCAGAAAGTTGACTCACTGGCTGTTGTTGCATCCCTTTTTAATCCATATGACTCCCAGAAGAAAAACACATTTCATGTAAAGAGAATATTCAAGCCTTTAGTTCATGACAACCAGGAGTACTTGCAAGTTTTTTAAAATGATGAACAATTGGTTGAATTTCTTGTTGATTCAAATGATAATTTTGAAAGCATGGATTATCAGAATCATGCATCTGTTTTGAAATATTATATTAGGTTTTAATATCTTTTCACAAGACATGACCAGACAAAATTTCATGATACAAAAGAGGAGACAACTGTCAGAAAAGTGCAAGAAACCTAAAATATAAACATTAACACTCATGAGTTTCCAAAATATGTAAACCTTGGCACCAACTGCACACAGCGAGAAATTGATCAATATACTTCTTTATTTAAATATTTTTATGATGTTTTTTCTTGGACCTATTGCAAGATACCAGATATATAAAATATGCAGAACAGAAACGAAATGCTAGAAATGACAGAATAACAGTAAAATATCCAGCATAATCTTCACAATACACAGAAATGATATACGAAATAGCAACAGAAATAGCACTTTGAATCAGATAGAAATGTTCACAGGCCTCTTCGAGGGGGCAACCTCCAGTCGAGCAGCGCTCTATTACAATAACATCCAAGCTAGGGTTCTCATACCCTCGACTCCTATTTATACTAAAAAGAAGGATCTAGAGGAAGATCCTTCTAGAAGTGGAAGCTTCTATTAGGTCTTCTTACATCCGCCTTATTCTATTTTATTGAAAGGTCTTATTAATATTGACCTTTATTACATCTGAATACATTGATCTACCTATGTGCAGGTTAGGACCTTAACATGTCCGCCCCCTTAAAAACAACCTTG
>JASDQU011400327.1:79608-92340 GCA_032191745.1 Picea mariana | reverse complement strand
AAATGACCAATGCATAATCCACTCAGTAAAATCCTCTTGAGTAAATAGATTTGAAATCATCGAAGCTAATCAAGACAAAAGGCATCAAAACACTTAAGAGATCATTAATTTGGGATAATCATCCAACCAAGCTAACAACATGCTTTTAGAATTTAGTATCCATCAGGTTCCAAATTCCAACAAGACATCGATCAAAACAAGCACACTCCATAGTTTCCCATGTTTATTAGAATACATGGTTCCCTTCAAATGTATGTAACAATCCCACACAATATTGGAGTGCATATTCAGTATTTGAATTGTAAAATAAGTGCATGACAAATTTATCAATCTCTCATTCATTGGAGGGATCTCATCCTCTTCAATTCCTATTCCCCACAAACTCTTAGTTGCTAGCCTTGAAACTCATGACACCTATAATGGAAGAAGGGTGTCATGAAACCTAAAACCCAATTATTTATTATTGTTGAAAATTTGGGGAAGCAAGTAAGAAAACACGAACAAGTTGTTTTCACTTAACTAGGCCCAAAAAATAAGCCTAAAGTGATCCAGAAAGCAATTTGAGCAAACTTGTAGAAGTTCTTCAAATGAAAGTCCTTTATTTTATGGCTCAAAACAGATCACTAATCAATTGTTGTATCCATGAGATGAATCAAAGGTAAAAATGAACTATGGGAATGGATATGGAAAGAAAAATATGAAACAAACATAGCAGAAGATGATCTTATTAGGATGGATGGTAACAATACATGCTCCATGATTTGGAACAATGCCTAGAAAAAGGAGGCATAGTACAACAACACTATTTATGGAAATTTTTCTTAGTTCATTTGTCCTTATTCTAGGAGGACCCCTAGCAGTAGATGCATGAACTAACACTTCATTAATTCCTACAGGAAGCTAAGGTTTATTTCACTCAATATAAATTGAATCGTATTTACCATTACTGGATGCAAGGCAGGAACATGAAAATTACTAAACATATGATATATCTCAATAAATTATCACATAGAAAACCCTGCATTAATAAATAATCACATAACAATTCATAAACATTAAATATAACCAAAATTGATGGCTATATAAACTATGTTGAAAGGATAAATCACACCTAATCTGATGAATTGGTTGGCACAGTTGGAATGGTTTCCCTTGTGTGTTTCTCTTCAACTATATGACCTTCTGTTTGTCTTGATCTTACCTCACTCAACGAAGAAAGATCTTAAAGTACCTTCCAAAATCATTCAACCTCCATAAATATCTACAAAATCAATACAAGTCATATTTGTAGCGCATTATTTACTCTAAGATGCATTTTTATGAGAGTGTTAAAACATACCTGAATGAGCTCCTTTTGGTTTCGAGAATAATTTATTGGATCCACGCGTCTAACATTTGATCAAATTGCCTCCCTTGATTTGAAGTATCAAAAACGAAGTCATCATTAACATTGTTGTTGCTCCATTGGATCGAGGGAGGTTTTCTCCAAGATTAAACGACTCCAATAAATTATTCTCTACTGAACAGAGCCAACCACATGAAGGTGGAATCTCTTATGGGCCCTCCCCCCCCTCACACCACTCTCAATTCCCCAATACCCAACATATAAATCTATTGAAGTATTTACAACAAAAACAAACATATATACATACCAATATTTAAAACTGTTTACAATGAAATAAAATGTTTCCTTGATCCATTTGGAGTGAGCTCAATTCTTCTAAGAACAAAGTAACAACTATTCCATAACATCATACACTACACTAAAGAACTTTACATCTAAAACTAGAGAATGGAAATTGATGTGAAAAGAGGCTTTATTCTATTCCATCATATGACTTGGTTGGAGTATTAAAATGCACCTGTAAATATCATAGAACTCATCCCACTTTGATATATAAGTGAAAACATGTTATTTTTCGAATATTTAATCATAAACTCACTCTAAATACTAAAATGAATGCTTTAGAAAATAATAGGTCTAAACTCATATGTAATCATGAAAATGGTCTTAATGTTAGGCTACGAGAAAGTGAAATATGGTGAAAAGTGAAGTAAAACGTTGGTAAAATAATGGAATTTTGGCGACCCCACAAGTACAAAAAAGTATTTCATAGAAAATTTTTTTTATAAATAGTTATTAAAATATTTTACATCATTGTTTAGTTTTAGCTGACCTCTTCTTTTTAGCTCTAAAGTTCTTAATCATTTCATCAATATCTATGTCTTCGTTCTCTGGGTGCTCTTCAAAATCTAATTGTGATTGCATCCTCTCACGCAGAGCATGCCTAGTCGGAGGGTACTCACGGGGTAATGGAGGCTATTGTGATGAGGCATCACCTACAAAAGAAAAAAATATAAAATTTAGATGGCCAATTTTTAAATATCATTGAACTAGTTCAATGATATTAAAAAAAAACACTTGCAATGTCATTATTTTCCTAGCACATTGGTCGACACCATTGGAATGGTTTCCCCCGAATGATCCTCTTTAACTGTACGACCCTCAATTACAACATTCTCTTCCATTGAGACCACAAAAGTATAAGTAAAAAGAATAGAAGTACAAAATGTATAACTACGAAATTATTAAGTATATGATTAAAATACAACCATATTACCGTCATGTGCCTTGATCATAGAACTATCATGGGGTTGCACCCTAGTGGAATGGGAATACATGGGAGAACCATATTCTAGTTGCAAACTTCTATCAACGCATTGCTCTCCAATACTAGTGAGTTGGTTGATAGTGTTGCTCCCCTAATTAAAACAAATTTGTAACACATTAAATTTATCGTTGATATCAAACATGACTGTATTATATTAATAATAAAGGTTAATGTGGATTGAATTTTATTTACCTTATCCTGCAAAGTGGTTCTTGGTATATGCCCCAAGATTTTTCAGTGTTCAACTACAACTTTATAGCCATACTTGTAAGCAAGCTGGAGGTCTTCCTCCATGGTTTCAATACCGAACTCATCACCCTGCATTCCATAAGAGTATGCATTTTTAATGTTATAGGCTGCAATTACCTAAAAGTTTGAAGGCGATACAAATAAGATATTTGGGTACTTATAATTTGTGACTGCAACTTCAAGTAGCCACCCTATCCTAGCCTGTGCTGGCCACATTTGGAAATCCTTTCTTTTGTTTCCTTTGAAGTGTAATTTAACCTATCATCAAAAGTTTCAAGTATGTTAGTATATACCACACGTTTATTTAGATCTAAAAAAATTTGCAGGTATTGAATTGAAATTGTAATTTACTTTTTGGGACCAGAGGGTGTTTTTCCGTCATCTGTCAATTTCTTCTCTTTTGTGTCCTCAATGAGGGCCTTCCACTCCCTCTCTAGAATCATCAGAGGAAACTCGTACCTATTGTTTTGTTTCAAGTTATTCCTATAGGTTTCTCATGTATATTTTAGATATTGGCCAGTTGCGGCGGTGGACAAGGTATTATTAAACGTGTCTACACCAAAACGACTTTCAAGATAATCCATCAATTCTTTTTTGAGGTTGGAATTTTGGGAATTCCACCTCTCCCGTATGGTGGGACCAAAAATCAACAACGACTTGTTCTCCAAGGACCTATAAGAATCATTGTTCCCTACATGCAAAAGGTTATATGATTATTAATTTAAAAATAATAATTTAGATGATTTATATTTGTCTACATAGAGAACAAAAAACAATTAAAATTTTAAAAATTACCTAGGACTTTAACTTGTTTTAATGGAAGACCTTCCTCATTGACCATAAATGTTACCTTAAGGGTCCCCATGATGGTCACATGTCTTGATTTAGGAAAAAAAACCATATAGTTGGCCAAATCATCAGCCTCATCTCTGTCACCACCTTCAGAGCCTACCTATGTGGCCGCTTCTTGGGGGTGCGTGTCGTGGCTCCCACCTAATGGTGTGGAAGGTGGAGATCTGAATAACTGCACCCTGGCAGGGTTATGAGGGTCTACGTTGGGACCCTGTAGTGTATTTGCAGCGCCACTACTACCGACACCATGCATGTCAGGGTTAACAGGATCCAAAAATATCTATATAAGAAAGAAAACATTTTTTCGTTTAGATAATGTAAAAGTTAAAAATCAAGATTTCATAATTGATCTATGACATAAAAATAAAACCACTTGAAATTATGGGTATTACCTTATATGTGTTAAGCCTTGTCATAACTTCTTTGATCCTTTCTTTGACCTCATGAGTTTGATCTAGAATATCTAACAAATGAGATAGTTCCATGTTTGCTTTATTGATATTTTTTTTAATTAAAACCATAGGGTCAAGGGATTCATACAAATACCTTTCGCCGAGTGAATCACCATCAACATCATGGCCCACTGACTACATATTCAACAAAATAAATGATAATTCATTTATGTAAAAAAATAAAATAACTGATCGCCACACAAATAAAAAGCAAATTAAATGAAATTTGAAAGTTGATGTTCGTTTACCTGTTCTAAGGCCGCTTTTGATTTACCACGATCAACCTACCACATTACAATAAAATTAGAACCATGATCATTATCATGAGAAATAAATTCAAATGTATGAGAAACCCTCCCTCTTTATTGACATCCAAGGAGGAATGTTACTGTTGATAACAAAAATAGGTCACACTGAGTAAATAGATCGAAGATCTCCAAATGGATTAACATTGTAAATAAAATAATGAAAATCATAAAATATAAGAGTCATTGCTTACAGGTTGGGTAAATTAGTATACCTACCACCCCCATAATAGCAACATATGTATCTATTCGATTCAAATTTTAATCAATCAATAACTCTTCCCCTGCAACTATTGATTTTATTGCACATACAAATACATGGTTTCCTTCATGCCCCTCAAATACACAATTGGGTTTCTTATTTGTGGTCGTGGGTCATGTARTGTTTATAAACCCTGCAATATTCCCCGCTTCTTTTGGCCTTCCATTAATATAGGTAGTTTCTCCTTTATTTGATYATTGTCTTTTAGTTGTATATAATTTTCAACCAAGCCATATCTTCTCATACTTTTTGTATATTGGACTATTCATATCCAGTCTTTGTAGATATAAGAGGGTCCGGCATACTCCATCAATTCAGTTAATCCATTGTAACATACCTTTATGCCATCCATGGAAAATAGCCCCAAACCATGTAATGACAATGGAGAAATCCGGTATATCCTTTCGTTTACACAAAAATTAGTGTTTATTTCATGAAGATCCTTGGGTACCCATCGTTTCACTATATGTTTGTACCTCAAGTGAATATCGATGTCGTCTATGCTCTCATGATCATAAGAACGTGATCCTCCTTTCGCAAGAAACAATTCCATGCATCTATGGATTTTTCTTATGATATTCTCACCTCTAGTTGATCTCCGCCTGTTAGACCTACTAGATGTCTCACTTTCCTCTATTCTACTTGAACTTCCCTCACTCAATGAAGATATATCTGACAAATACATGTTTTCTTGTATGTCCCATAACACCATCAATGACAAAAACAATCATCCAGTCAAGCTGTAACAATAATTAATACAATGGTTCTAATTCATTACTAGTATCCTGTTGGTATCATGGTAAGATCATAATGATTACCATCGTGTTACTCTTTCACACTTGTATTATGCTCTATTACTATTGGTATACTATCTAGGAATTATAGGGGCATGTTTGGAGTCATGAAATGACACATGTCAACAAGTAGCGGTAATAGGACACGATGTTGGTTGGAAGACCCCAAAACTAATGCCATTAGACATAGACTCAATCCTAAGGCCAACTAAGGATAACGAAAAACACACGCTAATTAATCTAGGAGTCAATCATGTAAACAAACCAGCTTTGTACTACGACTATACCATATTTATTTGAAATGCTTCATGTAACATATTTCATTGACTTATCTTGATCTTAGTCTCTCTTGGATGTACTTTCATTGACAATTCCAATGCTCTTTTCTCCTTTAGTCGACCAACCTACTTTAGTGGATTCCTTTTCTAGACTTAATCCATAGGCCACGTTTCCTAATTCATGGAAAAGGACACATGGCCTAAAGGTAGAAAAGGACACATGGTATAAGGATTCGAGACACTTGGTTGAAATAATCCTATTTCAAGAGGGTGTTTTTCCTATTTCAAGAGCATGATAAGTGGCACAAAAAACCATTCAAAACCTTGTCTTATATATTTTATTATTTAAGTGGAGTGCCCATCCTCTAAGGAGAATTTATGAATGATTATTTTATTGCTCTCTCTTGGAGGAAGAAGTGGATCTAGAAAGCACTGAATGTTATTTTATTGTAAAGCATTTGAGAGAAATAATTGTGTGGAAATAACCACTGGAGAACCACTTTCTATATGTATTGTTGGTATTTCCAAGGGATGTGCTTGTTTTTCCATAGACAATATAGAAATATTGTCACCCAACCATAGGCACAAAGGCCACCCCCTAGCACCTTAACAGCCTTGAAGGACATGATAATTCTAGTAGCATACCAATAGCCAACCAAGGCTAATGCACCTTTCTCCAAGGGTAACACACCAAACAAGAATAACCAGAAACCAAGTAGAAAGTCCAAACCATAACCAAGAGAAAGTCCAAAACATAAGCCAAAATCCCAGTTGCAGCAGTTGCAGATGCACTCCCTCTCCAAACTTGTGCACCACTAGTCCTTATGCAGTTGTGATAGAGAGGGAGTGACAAATGAGCTCTAACACCCTCTATTTACACTTCTCTATCTCACTTGATTGGGCCAACTTATCATTTTGGAGGCTAATAACTCAATATTTAATATTCTCTTTAGACGACTTGTCTCCTAGGGTTATTATCCAACGCTTTAGGGTTTCTCTTGCTTCCAGAATATTCTAGTCTTGTCAAAGGTTACCTGTGGAGGTTAATACCTCCCACAACTACCATAATATCAACAATTTCCAACAATTATATGTCTTGCTAATTTGACATAAGTTGAGGTTGAAATTATTAAGGGTTTATCATTGATATTCAAGACAATAGGACATAATTTTACTGCTATAATTATTGTTGTCATAAAGTGACTTTCAGATCTAGTTTATGCATGATAAGATTTCCCTAGAATGTTGAAACTTGTGGCATAAGCTTGATATCTTTTCTCTTGAATTGCATAGTGGATTAGGGTTGTTAAGAAGTGAAATATAATCTACTGTTGCTATTGTTTTATTATATTTCATATCATCCCTAAGGATGTAAATTCTCAGGGGCTATATCTGGGAAACTCTAGGAAAGAGGTAAAATTTCTTAAGTTTCATTAAAGCTTGAGTTTTGGAAATTTCTACAGCTACTCTAATAATGATCCCTCGTGCCACTTCCTAGTATAGTGTGTAACTCCTTAAGTGGGTACTTTCTTGCTGCTAGGAATGGGGAGGTTTCATGCCAAGAATAAATTTCTAGTGGTGTAACCTCATTGTTTTCATAATTCTGTCAGAAATCTGCAACAAGTTTGCTACCAAATATGGTCCACAAATAGTAGTGTAACTTTCTCTTCTAATGCACCATGCTCATATTCCAAAATTAGGATATAACCCCTCTCTAATGTAATGTGCCCTCCATGATTCAAACATGAAATAGGAGTGTAACTCCTAGTGAATGCACCCTCATTACTCAACCAAGATTAGTCAATGCGCAATTGTTGAATGAGACACCCTCTATCATGCACATTCATGCTAAGCATAAGAAACTGAACCTAACACATTTCTTTTAATAAGAATATAAATCTACAAGCATGCATCCACCTGTTGTAATTAACATAGAAGCAAGGCCAAACTTGGCATGAAAGGAAACCCCCAACTTGGCCATAAACTAACCTATTGCAGAGATAGAAACACGACAAAACCATTGTTTTGTTGAAGGTTGTCCCTAGAACACAAGTAGAAATACCACAATATTGAGTAACCATTGGAAAATGTCCCAAGAAAAGATGTGGAAAAAGAGGAGTAACAACACATCTCTTTTCATGATGGCACACAAATTAGGGAAAAAAATACCATTCAACAATGCTACTTCCCTGAGTGGTTTTTTCTTGAAACATTCATAATATTCATTCATAAGTTTAAGTAATTCTTCTATAGTATCATGAAATTTATTTAGCTCAACATAAAATACATTGGTAGGGAATTCAACCTCAATCATTATGTTCCAAGATTCCCTTTTTAAATGCTCATAACCTAGCTTGCCCTAATTTTTTTACCCTTAGAGAAGATTTATGCTACCCTTCGAGTGATCCAGATTATTTTCGGCACGAAATGAGATCGGAGATATAATAAAGAAATGCATAGAGATATCGCATATATTCAATAATATAACAAAAATATATCATAGATGCAACCATAAACATAGATATACAGTAATACACGATTTCTATTAATGAAATAAATGTACAGAGACTGTAAAATACAGAGTGGAAGACTCGATAGAATGGTGGCAACTTATCTCTAAGAAGAGATGTGATGGCTACTTGCATTTGCAAGAAGATGATTACAATGAGGCTATGAAGACCTTTTTACAATAAACAGGAATTCCAAAAACACTAGACATCCAAAAACCTAACCCTAGGAGATGAAGTTCCAAAAGTCATGTGGGCCCTGTTTGGGTAAGTTAGTACATCAACTTCTTGGGGTCGTAACTTTTGCATACGATCTCCATTTTAGGTGTATGATAGCTCATTGGAAAGGTATCATTGAGGAGATTCATTTTGGGGGCTCAATAATGCCTTCGAATATCATTGAGAACCTTGATATCGAAAAACCTTCATTTGGGCCCTCAAAATGACCCCAAAAGTNATTGTTTTGAGCCAGTCGGAAAAGGTGGGTGGCCACCGATATCCACCTGGATCATTGAGGAACAATCAAACTCTTGTAATATTGTGCACAATCCAAACATGTTAATCTTTATAAGGTTCAATCTATACTCCTTGGGTACTCATCAAGGGTACCTTCAAGATCGAAGCCTATAACATTAAAGTACCTAAAAATAGTCACCCACTGATTTGAGCTTATTGTGTGGTCCTTAGTTGCTTCCTTTTATACTTTCTTATATCCTCGTAGAAAATAATAAACACATAGGGAATATCTTCAATTATTGGCACTGTCTCAAGTTTTCCATACGCTACATGGGTGTTGGGACAAATAACTCTCTTCACATTTTTTTGCAATCATTGCCTCCAAAGGAATTTGTTGTAACATTTTGATAGTTATATTAGTACCTTAGCAAATCAAATATAGTATCCCCATAAGAAATAACATTAAACATGTATGATTTCATCATAAGCATAAATGAATCAATGTAATAGTTGAACAACTCTTAAATCTCTTAGAGATAAATCTATGTAATACTTGAACAACTCCTAAATCTCTTAGAGATAAATCTATGTAATACTTGAACAAATCAACGAAATGAAAATCAAATAAAGACATGACATAACAAGAATAGGATTATTAGGGCTTCCAAGCAAAAAAGCATGGGCTAGAAAACATTTGAAAAAGCAGATGCATAAACGATGGTAGAGAAAAGTGCTAAGGAATGAATGAATGGGAATTTGGATGAGGTTAAGTATTTAAAAAGAGAATATTTTCCCGGCGCCTATTCTCAATAGAGTTTAAACATATGGTACTCAACGAATAGACTACAACAACCCTTTCCATCCCATCAAGTGAACAAGGGAAGTATGTCATTGAGCAGGAGATTTGCGATGTTGTTGGCACTCAAGATTACACCCTCGAAATCTTGGTGCCAAATTCAACATCTACATATAGCACAAGAGCATATGATTCAAGGTTAACTTCGTGGTATCTGCATGCTCTAGTTTTACTTCCTAATCATCATCTTGCAATACAAGTAAAGAAAGTGTTTGATGCAATTGCACAAATAGTGGGTTTATCGATAGGTTTGGTAGTTGGACAAACTTAAATAATAACTTATACTGCTCATTTCATAAAGCACCATAGGAATTCCATGCAAAATCATAGTAATCCCGAGGGTATGGAGATGGTTACTTTAGGAATCTCTATGGATGTTTTGTAGCTACACTTGGATGCCTGATGGATCACATTTATAGATTGAGGGTTTCATACTAGAACATCTTTGATATTTGGTTGTTGATGAAACTGATAGGATACTTAGAGAATAATATCAGTACTGGCTACCTAATGTACTCAATGTTACACAATCAAATCAATGTGGAAATGATGGAGCTATATGGAAAGAGAAGAGAGAAGAAAAATTACATAAGTTTTATATCAACACTTGTGTAGTAGACATAAAGGTGAAAAAATTGTCATGTCATTGCAAGGTGAAGGTTGTGTCACATAAGCACATATTTGAACATTCACCTTTCAACTTCACAAGTGTATTTGAGGATTATGTCCCTAAGATACCTTTTATAATGTTTCTGGAAGAAGTATTATGATTGATGAAGCTTGATGAATATAAGCCTTGAGACTAGGATATTCAAATATAAGAAAGAGAATTGAAGCACATTGAAAAGTTTGAATCATTACAAGTACTAATGTTTCACTATAACAATATAAGAGCCTCCCAACAATTATGGGTTTTTTAACCAATTTGAAGGAACTTGATGTAAGCTTCAATGAACTAGTATCTATACCATAGAGTTTGTGCCTTAGCCCCAATCTTGTTAAGCTGGATGCTAGCAGTGATTTCACTGACTTACAAAATCTCTCATGATCTATTTAAAATCTTGAGATTCTTGAGGAATTACATATCAACAATAATCAAATAAATTTCCTACCTTCCTAACTCTTTTACTATGCTTATAAACCTTCAAATTTTGTGTGCTAAAGAAACATCATTGGAAATACCAACAACACATATAGTTAAAAGAGGAGCTATGGTTGTTGCATAGTTTATGATTGATTATGCAAGTTGATGAAATATGATCCAAAGAGTGGGGAAATAATTGTGTTCCCGAGGAACCTCAAGTTTGCAAATGGATTTTCTATGAGAAAATATTTCTCATTTTTTGCTTATTTCATAAACAACCAATCGTAGGATTTTGGAGGTGTTGGAATACCAACAAGGCAACACTATAAAGCTAATTAATGAGGTGGAAGAAAGACATGGCCAAATATGCAATAACTTTTTAGTGTAAATGTAACAAGCACTAAGTGCAATCCACACTAGACTCCACTATTTACCATGAACATAACCAATATGGAGGTTTCAATATCTAGGAGTATTTTAAATTGGACTAGGCAGATTTATGGGATTTCAATAAGGATTTCCTAGAGGTTACACTCCAAAAATATTACACTCCATCTTGGGCATTTCCTACAACATTCATATCAACAACATGGAAATGCGTTCACACAATTGAGACAATACTCAATCTTTGGCTGCACTATTTGTACTTTGTTGTGCAATTGTGGAAGTAGGAAGAGCCTTATGTGGTATATCATGAAGAATTAAAAATTATATGTTTGAGGAGCATTGCAAGAAGAAAGAGGAAATATGGCATAGGAAAACCATTGACAAGCTCAACACTCTCAAGCAACAGAAGAACAATGGTAGCAAAGACCTTGTCCAATGCTATTTTGAGCATGTTTTTTCCTTTAATGAAGTTTAATCTTATTTCTTGGAGGGTTTGCTGAATTCGTAACAAGGGTGCTCAACCCTAACACACATTCCTAGGATGCATTGCCTTCAAAGTTGTAAATTGGTTGTTCTAATAACCACCTTGTGTCCACTATTTATCACGTGCCAAGAAAAGGTGGTTACCTTCAATGATGAATCTATGCATTGAATTATTATGAGTATAATGGGGAGAACATTAGGTTAGAATTGCTAGAAATGGATAAAACACTCTCAATAATAGTTTTTGAAATTATAGATATTTTATGTGGTGAATTTGTTCAACATGCGCTTACAAAAAAAATCAAAGTTTCAACAATAATGCCCCCAGGTATAAAAAATTCAAAAATATGAAAAAATCCAAAAAATTATAAAACACTTCTTACTAATGTCATCCCAATTGGAATTCCATGGAAGATGAAGGTCTAAGATCACTATTGTAATCCATCCCATCATAGTGATAGTCCTTCAACACCATTATCTATTGCTTCCATGCATTAAATAATCCTTGCTTGAATACTCAACCAACTTCTCCTCCACTGACACAGAACATAATCTCACACCATGGCATGATGAGAGGCTCTCATGGGCACCTACACACACTGTCACATGTGGGAAGATCCATGGAACATGTTCAAAGAAGAAGAAAAATAGGATAGATTGATTGTAAGCTCCCCATCCCCCTTCCTCATGCATTTCCCTATTAAATGAAATAGTAGGACACTAAGAAATCCTCCTCCCCACTCAAATAAACTCTCTTCCAAATAACACTCCACCAGTCATAGTTTCCCACATAAGGTATTGGTCCATGAAAATGAAACAAATTCTCACAATACCATATGTGTTATACCTCAAGTGCCCACATACCCTATTTGGTTAGTCAAAATCATGCCTCTTTGTTTTTTGTTTCCCTCTCGGCAATGGCATTGGATAAGTTAATTAATAGAAGGTTCCTTTGGCTTGGGCGTCCTATTTAAGGTATAAATGGGCCATTCTCTCCTCTTCCAAAGTATTCTTGGGTTATTTCTCATTCTCTCTTCTTGGCAGAGGGTGAGTGTTCTTGATTTCAAGGGTTGCAGAAGGTGGCATGTGTATTTT
>JASDQU011400327.1:46355-56686 GCA_032191745.1 Picea mariana | reverse complement strand
TATTGTTAAGGAATGCGAATAGTCTATCCATGTAAAATTTAAGTGCATACAGAAACAATTTGAGAAAATTTCAATGTTGGCCCCATTCACAGGTCATTGTTGCCCATGTCTAGTCCTAACACAATTTATGTTCATTGTTCCTTTTAAAATTTGTTCGACAGTACACACGTCCATGCATCTAGTACTACAAGGGAATATTTTTATGGTGTTGATTAAGAAATCAAAGAAAAAGAATGATTTTTCATCACAACTATGACACACATACATTGTATATAAATTAATGTAGAACCTGAAAGAAAAATGAAGAAAGGTTGATGCAAACTTAAAACTTGCGTCAACCAATTTGTGTACTTTGAAAGAAAAATAGGGTTTATGGTTTACATGATGAATTGATGATGGAAAAAAGTGGGTGTGTGAGTCAAATTTGAGTCCAGAAACCCTCCCATATCGTTAAGGCATGTGAATAGTCTATCCATGTCAAATTTAAGTGCATACAGAAACATTTTGAAAAAATTTCAATGTTGGCCCCATTCACAGGTCATTGTTGTCCATGTCTAGTCCTAGTACAATGCATGTTCCTTGTTCCTTTTAAAATCCGTTTGACAGTACACACTATCCCGCATCTAGTACTGCAAGGGCATATTTTTATGGCGTTAATTAAACAATGAACGAAAAAGAGGGATTTTTTCATCACAACTATGACACACATACATTGTATATACATTAATGTAGAACCTGAAAGAAAAATGAAGAAAGACTGATGCAAACTTGACACTTGTGTCAACCAATTTGTGTACTTTGAAAGAAAAATAGGGTTTATGGTTTACATGATGAATTGATGATGGAAACAAGTGGGTGTGTGAGTCAATTTTTATTCCAGAAACCCCCCCATATCGTTAAGGCATGTGAATAGTCTATCCATGTCAAATTTCAGTGCATACATGAACAGTTTGAAACAATTTCAACGTTGGCCCCATTCACATGTCATTGTTTCCCATGTCTAGTCCTAGTACAATTTATGTTCGTTGTTCCTTTTAAAATTCATTTGACAATACACATGTTCCCGCATCTAGTACTACAAGGGCATATTTTTATGGTGTTGATTAAGAAATGAACGAAAAAGAGGGATTTTTCATCACAACTATGACACACATACACAATTATATACATTAATGTAGAACCTGAAATAGAAATGAAGAAAGGTTGATGCAAACTTAAAACCTGGGTCAACCAATTTGTGTACTTTGAAAGAAAAATAGGGTTTATGGTTTACATGATGAATTTATTATAGAAACAAGTGGGTGTGTGAGTCAAATGTGAGTCCAAAAACCCTCCCATATCGTTAAGGCATGTGAATAGTCTATCCATATGAAATTTCAGTGCATACAGAAATAGTTTGAAAAAATTTCAACGTTGGCCCCATTCATAGGTCATTGTTGTCTATGTCTAGTCCTAGTACAATGTATTTTTGTTGTTCCTTTTAAAATTCATTCGAAAGTACACACGTCCCCACATCTAGTGCTACAAGGGAATATTTTTATGGTGTTGATTAACCAATGAATGAAAAAGAGGGATTTTTCATCACAACTATGACACAGATACATTGTATATACACTAATGTAGAACCTGAAATAAAAATGAAGAAAGGTTGATGCAAATTTAAAACTTGTGTCAACCAATTTGTGTACTTTGAAAGAAAAATAGGGTTTATGGTTTACATGATGAATTGATGATGGAAAAAAGTGGGTGTGTGAGTCAAATTTGAGTCCAGAAACCCTCCCATATCATTAAGGCATGCGAATAGTATATCCATGTCAAATTTCAGTGCATACAGAAAAAATTTCATTGTTGGCCCCATTCACAGGTCATTGTTGCCCATGACTAGTCCTAATACAATGTATGTTTGTTGTTCCATTTAAAATTTGTTCGACAATTCACACATTCCCGCATCTAGTATTGCAAGGGCATATTTTTATGGTGTTGAATAAACAATGAATGAAAAAGAGGGATTTTTCATCACAACTATGGCAGATATACATTGTATATACATTAATGTAGAACCTGAAAGAAAAATGAAGAAAGGTTGATGCAAACTTAAAACTTGTGTCAACTGATTTGTGTTCTTTGAAAGAAAAATAGGGTTTATGGTTTACATGATGAAGTGATGATGGAAACAAGTGGGTGTATGAGTCAAATTTGAGTCTTGAAACCCTCCCATATTGTTAAGGCATGTGAATAGTTATCCATGTCAAATTTCAGTGCATACAGAAATAGTTTGAAAAAAATTCAACGTTGTCCCCATTCACAGGTCATTGTTGCCCATGTTAAGTCCTAGTACAATTTATGTTTGTTGTTCCTTTTAAAATTTGTTCAAAAACACACACATCCTTGCATATAGTACTGCAAGGGAATATTTTTATGGTGTTGATTAAGAAATCAACGAAAAAGAGGGATTTTTCATCACAACTATGACACACATACATTGTATATACATTAATGTAAAACCTGAAACAAAAATGAAGAAAGGATGATGCAAATTTAAAACTCGTGTCAACCAATTTGTGTACTTTGAAAGAAAAATAGGGTTTATGGTTTACATGATGAATTGATGATGGAAAAAAGTGGGTGTGTGAGTCAAATTTGAGTTCAGAAACCCTCCCATGTCGTTAAGGCATGCGAATAGTATATCCATGTCAAATTTCAATGCATACAGAAACAATTTGAAAAAAGTTCAACGTTGGCCCCATTCACAGGTCATTGTTGCCCATGACTAGTCCTAGTACAATGTATGTTTGTTGTTCCTTTTAAAATTCATTCGACAATTCACACATTCCCACATCTAGTACTACAAGGGCATATTTTTATGGTGTTGATTAAACAATGAATGAAAAAGAGGGATTTTTCATCACAACTATGACAGGCATGCATTGTATATACATTAATGTAGAACCTGAAAGAAAAATGAAGAAAGGTTGATGCAAACTTAAAACTTGTGTCAATTGATTTGTGTACTTTGAAAGAAAAATAGGGTTTATGGTTTACATGATGAAGTGATGATGGAAACAATTGGATGTGTGAGTCAAATTTGAGTCTTGAAACCCTCCCATATCGTTAAGGCATGTGTTTAGTCTATCCATGTCAAATTTCAGTGCATACAGAAACAGTTTGAAAAAAATTCAACGTTGTCCCCTTTCACAGGTCATTGTTGCCCATGTTTAGTCCTAGTACAATTTCTATTTGTTGTTCCTTTTAAAATTCCTTCGACAGTACACACATCCCCCACATAGTACTGCAAGGGAATACTTTTATGGTGTTGATTAAGCAATGAACGAAAAAGAGGGATTTTTCATCAAAACTATGACACACATACATTGTATATACATTAATGTAGAATCTAAAATAAAAATGAAGAAATTTTGATGCAAACTTAAAACTTGTGTCAACCAATTTGTATACTTTGAAACAAAAATAGGGTTTATGGTTTAAATGATGAATTGATGATGGAAAAAAGTGGGTGTGTGAGTCAAATTTGAGTCCAAAAACCCTCCCATTTCGTTAAGGCATGCAAATAGTCTATCCATGTCAAATTCAAGTGCATATAGAAATAGTTTGAAAACATTTCAACATTGGCCCCATTCACAGGTCATTGTTGCCCATGTCTAGTCCTTGCACAATTTCTGTTTGTTGTTCCTTTTAAAATTCGTTTGACAGTACACAATTCTCGCATCTAGTACTGCAAGGGCATATTTTTATGGTGTTGATTAAACAATGAATGAAAAAGAGGGATTTTTCATCACAACTATGACACACATACATTGTATATACATTAATGTAGAACCTGAAAGAAAAATGAAGAAAGGTTGATGCAAACTTAAAACTTGTGTCAACCAATTTGTGTACTTTGAAAAAAAAATGGGGTTTTTGGTTTACATGATGAATTGATGAATTGATGATGGAAACAAGTGGGTGTGTGAGTCAAATTTGAGTCCAAAAACCCTCCCATGTCGTTAATACATGAGAATAGTTTATCTATGTCAAATTTCAGTGCATACAGAAAAACATTGATTTTTCATCACAACAAAAATTTCAAACGAAACGAGGCCAAGATTGGATATATATTAGAGTGGGTGCAGTTTGAGTCATATTTGAGTTTGGAAATGCACGTTCTTCTTTCCACGTAACTCATGGGCCAAAGTCCTAGGTTTTCAAACATTTTCAATGAAAATTCTATAGAAATGACAAACGTGTTCATCGAAACTTGGTTGATGCAATACTATGACAACAATATTGATGAAATCTACGATCATGATGGTATAAAAATGAATGATCTTCTCTTGGTTTCAATAATAATTTATCCTCTACTGAAAAAGGCCAACCACATGAAGGTGGAAGCTCATATGGCCCCTCCCCTCCCCCTCACATCACTCTCAATTGATCCCCAATACCCAATCTTTAAAATAGAAAATAATTGAAAGCAACGTCTTAGTAAGATTCATGCATAGAAACTACAAAAACAAAAATTAATGAAGGTAAATGAAATTATGTGTTTGTAAATGATATTTTTAGTTTACCACATACTTTAGTATATGGGAAACTATTTTTAGGTTTCACATGATAATTAAACAACATGTAACATAGGATATAAAAACATCGCATAAAACTTAAAAACATGTAATTAACCCATGACATTATAAATAAATTATTTGAAGAGAATAATTCATACAAATTAAAATATATAGTCATGTATTGATGCAGGAGCATCGTCAGCAAGTACACATGGCAGGACAACTCAGCACCTGAGGACCAATCCAGAGTCTCAAATAATAGCCAGCACAACAAATCTTTTAACGTTGATAGAAACAATAAAAGGAAAGATCACGCTCGTAGACAAAATGAGCACGTGTGACCTGGGAATTTAACCCTAGTCTCGATGTAACCACAATTAGGTAGCAGTTAGTTTGTTTCTTTTGTATAAAGAGAGGTTTTGTATGCCCTAAAGAAGGGTTATGATAGTTGCGAGCAAGTAGGAATCTCAGAGTGATTGTTGCTTGAATTTTACTGTAACCATTTTCTTGATTTTGAATGAAGATAATAAAGGAAAATTGATCCAATGTGTGAAGTTGTTGTTGTTTGTAATTTCCTTGTTATTGTGTTTGTTCAAGAATACATGAATCTTGTTATAGGTGTGTATATCTTTGAAATTCCTGCATAAAACTTAAATCACTTTTCCTCATGAGCCGATGCAATGTGTGCACATAGTCCACAAGGATTGCATTGACCGAGTCTGTCTCGACTCGTAAGCTCAAGAGGAACAACGTAAGGTTTCTTTGCAGTAAATGTAAACCGACTGTCGCAAGGTGTGCATAGTCATCGCAAGAACTCAAATCTTGTGTAACGGTCTTTTTCAAAGAGTGCACAGGTCTGGAATTCGACGAACTCGAAGCGACTCTGTAAAGAAGTTGAAGGACAAGAACAGAGGAACGCCCGGAAGGAGGGAAAGAATTATTTTCAAAAATCTTTTCAAGAATTACAAGTAAAACACATGTCATTAAGTACAACATCAAATTGAAAGAACATTTTGCATATAAATCACAACTACTTACCTCATGTACTTTCCAAGATCATATATAAATTGTTTGAGGTTGTTGTCAAAGTCGTTTGGGAGAGATAGTGGTAGAACATACTGTAACAAAAAAAAAGAATCGTTATTTGTTTCAACCAAAGTAGAAAAATAAAAAACTTAAAAGATGTATAAGGCCAATATATATAAATATGTATACCAAAATTATTACCTTAATGCAGGTATGCCAATCATGTGTTTTTACCCCACCAAATTCACCTTTCTTCGTTAAGATATTATTTATGTTTGAAGCAAAACCCGTGGGAAATTCAATTCTTTGAATGACCTATTTTACATAATTTCTTTGTTGCTCTGTTAATAACCATGGAAGGTTATTTTGGTCTAGCCCATCTCTATTTGATCAGATCACACTTCGCATTGCATGATTGGCTTCCTGAATGTCAGTACAAATTTTGACAATTTTTTCTTTATACCTCCTACCATCTATGATTCTCCATAAAGTTTATGTCACATTCTTCCCGATATGCATTGTATCAAAAAAAATGAGCTATTTTTAGCTCCTCATAGTAGGGAAACCTCATGAATTGAGTGGGATAACATTTCATTCCTCGTGGAATCCCATTATTAATACCTTCATGATGGCGGCCTTCATGAAGCATAAAAGAAATCACAAAAATAATTATCAAATATGGTAAAATAAATTCAACGATTAAAATAAACATTCAAAACATTATATGATATACTATACATAAACAAATTGTGTACCTTGACGATTTGTATTATATTCCAACCTCCATAGGTGAGGTGTCATTCTTCGTGGTTTTAAACCAGTCTCTTCTTTCCCATTGAAAAGATGTTTTTCAGTAGTACGATACCTATGGTTCTTAGGGAGGAGGTGCCTATACTCATCAAACACCACCTTTCCTAAAAAAATTGAATGATGATACTTCATATTAGGACCACAAAATGGACATGCAAATTTATCCTTTGTTTGAAGACCTACAATAAATGGATTAATGTCAATTATACGATGAGATTATTTAAAAATTAAACATGCATCATGATATCTTTAAAAAATTATATAGTATTAAAGAGAAATAGAATGCTACATACCAAAAAAATGTGTTAGTTCCGGGGCATCATGAATTGTCCATAAAAGTATTCCATGGAATTTAAATTTGTTCTCCCCGATTGGTTTACAAATGTCATACATAGTGATGCCAGCCCATAACTTTAGTAGCTCATTGATAAGAGGCTTGATATTTACATTCATATATTTAACCTGATACTTACCTAATTGTTTGAAATTATACTATAACCATGATATGTATATATAAGTAAATAAATAAACAAAAGATATTATGCAAAAAATGAAACAAATGAAAATGTTAGATTCAAAAAATTATTGTAAACAGATACCTGGAACAATCATTATCAACATTATGTTCTCCCTCTTTATTGACATCCAAGGATGAATGTTATTGTTGATAAAAAAAATAGGCCACACTGAGTAAATAGACCTAAGATCTCTGAATGGATTAACACCGTCAGCTGCCAATGAAAACCTAACATTAAGAGGTTCATCTTTGAAATCTGCCCATTTTTCCTCAATTTCCCTAAATGCATAACCATCGGCAGGCATTCGAAAAACACCATATCCACTTATGTTACGTGCATGGTAATCCATAAATTGTGTTATGCTTTCACACTTGAACAATCACTGCAAACGTGGAATTATGGGAATATGATGAAGAACCTTTCGAGGCACCCTTTTTGTTACTTGATCTTTTCGATATCTACTGATAAGACATTGCAGGCATTATGTTTTCGAAGCATGTTGTCCATAATATATAATATGATCATTAGGACATGCATCTATAGTTTGATAATCCATTCCAATGTCTTTCATAATCGCATGCAAATCTCGATATGTGCGAGGTAAAATACTTGACGATGGTAACAAAAATTCACCTAACAATCTACAACATAAAAAAATAACTAGTTAATGTAAAGAATATTAATTGTAAAAATTGGATTCTTATTTTACACATTAATTAACACTAAAAAAAAATTAAAAAACGTCAACATTTATGTATAATATGAGATGAAACATATTACATACCTTAGGATCTGTGTCATATAAGTGTTCGACAAATTATTCATAACCTTTAAGTTTACTAGCAGTAATGTATCGGAGAGAAGTTTTTCTCTTGAGCCTTCATAGAGTCGTTTATTTTCCTTTTCTAATATAGGTTCTGTTGGGTATGTGTTATATTCTTTGCACGAGTAGTAGTGTTTGAGTGTCTACACCGGGCACGTGGGGGGGTTAGAGGGGGTTCGGGGGCAGTGCCCCCGAAAAAAAAAAATCGCATCGGGACCGCATTATATTTAGGTGGTTTTTCAGCACATGGTTTCTTTGCTGATGGTTTTCTATTTCCGGTTAAGGAATTAGGGTTTTGGACTAATCCAGGTCATTGGGTTAGGGTTTTGGATGCCGCTGGCTCCTATATGTATTTTGTATTGTAAACATTGTAACACAATGAATGAATATAGAATATGTTGGTTTTCCCGATTTGGGTTTCCAGGGGAAAAATCTCTGTGTAATGTTTGTATTTGCCATTGTATATTTTCTATTCTTTTCTGAATCTCTATTCGCAGTAGATATTCTACAAGGTTAGAATTTACAGGTTCATCATAAATACCATCACTGTCCCCATCGTCATCCGACTGAGCAAACAAATCTTGTATCATTTGATTTGACCCATCATCTTCTTCCATGGGATCATTAACTTGATTTGTCCCATCATCTTCTTCCATGAGATCCTCATTTGCTTGATCATGTTCCTCAGCTTGTACAACATCATTTCTACTACTGCTTGGTGCAATATTCTGCAAAAGGTTAGAGGGAAACTCTAACTTTATAATTACAAACAATCATGCAAAATTATTGTGTATAACAAATATTCAAACAATATATATATATATATATAATCGACAATATAAAAACAGATAATGAATATATAGCTAATAATTACCACGGGACGATATTCATTCGATCCCCCATCAATGTGCCCATATTTCCTACAATGTTTTTTAGTTGTTGCTATTAAAATTCTTACGGGACATGTAGTGCAACATATTTTGCAAGGGGATGTGCATTCTTAAGGGGTCTTTTGACAGGATGAGAATGTGAAACCCTACCGCTCTGCGATGCCTCCTTCGCACTCGTTGCTTGCACTGACAAACCTGCTTTCGCGCTTGCAGTCTAAGGCGCTTTGGTAAAGACACTACACAACGACTCAGAAATCAGGATGAGTCCGAAAGGGGGGGGGGCAACGCGTGCCAGAAGAAATACCTTCGAACCGCCACTGCATCTACGAGATCAACTTCTCACTCAGGAACAGGGGGTGAGGAAAGAAATGGATGTAGAACCAAGTACGTCTCATCCAAAAGCTTCTCGTGGGTGGGAGCCAGGCAAGTGTATCCCACAAATGGAAAAAAAACCCTGTTATCTCATTATCTCAACAAGAGTCGGCGAGTATACCCAGTTCATGATGGAGCATGCCCTGATAAGCAAGTTCCTAGGGCTATGGCCAACCGAACGTGAGCTCACACGATGGATAAAGGATTGGTGGAACCCTAAAGGTGACTACGAAGTTCAGCTTAGCTCCAAGGGTTTTTTCACGATCATCCTATACAACCTTGAAGACAAGGATAGAATCTTCGACAACGGGCCGTACTTCTACAACTCAGTCGGGTTGTTTCTGCACTTCTTGACAGATAGGTTTAGCCTAGAAAAGGATGACTTCACAATGGCACTAGTATGGATCCGTCTGTACTCCTTGCCTCAAGAATTCTGGTTGGAAGAACTGCTCATGGGTATCGGGAACACAGTGGGGCGATATGTAAAATCATCGAAATCCACAAAGATGAGAAAACACACCTATTATGCCTGTATCTGTGTCTACATGGACATCTCAAAAGCCCTACCTGGATCAGTCACCCTAGAATATCAGGATGAGGACTGGNCAAAGATGAGAAAATACACCTCTTATGCCCATATCTGTGTCTACATGGACATCTCAAAAGCCCAACCAGGATCAATCACTCTAGAATATCAGGATGAGGACTGGAATCAAACAATCGACTATGAACACATCCTCTTTCACTATAGAAAGTGCCATGAGCATGGCCACCTCTTCAAAGAATTCCAATTGAACACTCAAAGTGTCAAAGCTAGCGACAATAATAAAAAGGATGGATTCACCACCGTCACAGGCCGGAAAAAAAAAACCCACCATGGAAGAAGAACCAGGGTGTGGCCCCAAAATATCCAACCAAAAAATCCTATGACGTACTGACTCAGCTACCAGAAGAAGAAGAGATCAAAAACCCTCACCAAGAAAAAACTCAAGCGAAAGGGAAAATCTAGGCTGCGTCTCCCTCGACTCAAACCAAAGAGACTATCCAAGCCGATCAAATGAGCATATATGGGGACACCACGATGTATTTGGATGAAAAATACCTAAAGGATATCGACCTGGAAAAACTTGAGGAAGCTCTCAGCCAAAAATATCTGCAAAATATCCCTGTGGACCAACTCCGTAAATTCCATAAAGTCTTCATAAACTCCACAGTAGGATCTACAGCAAGATTGGTCATAGCCATAGACCCAAGCACAGAATCAAAGCAGGCACTGAGGGAAAACAAAAGTAGGTGGCGTAAATCATCCCAACAGCTTATCAAAGAA
>JASDQU011400327.1:13424-26558 GCA_032191745.1 Picea mariana | reverse complement strand
ATTTGCACAGTTGAGAAGTTCATATTATTGGCCAGGTATGAGAACAAATGTGATAAAATTCGTGAACAGATGTAGAATCTGCCAACATGCAAAACATAAAAGATAGAACATTGGATTGTATCAACCATTGCCCATACCAGAGAGGCCTTGGGATGCAATAAGCATGGAATTTGTGTTGGGACTGCCAAGAAAGAAAAGAGGATGTGGTTCAAACGTGCCAATCTGGCACACGTCCATGATCACTAGGACCTCCTCTGACTTCAGCCCCGAAGAGCGTTAATGCTCCTCTGATTCCCTGTCGGGAATTCTTCACCCACAGCACTCCTCCAATGATCTCCCTGCCAAATCAGGAAATCGGAACTCGCAATATCGCAAATTCTATGCTCTCAAGTTTCTCACCTCGAAATCTCCCGAAGTCCGATATGAGTCAACGTTGACTCCCCTCCGCTATCGGAACTTCTCCCCTGTCGGGAAATCGCAACTCGCGACGTTAAACAAGTTGAACCTTTAACCTCCAAGTCCCGATGTGACAATACCCCGATACAACACCACCTGTAATTCACTTCTTCCCGAGGTCCCACTCTGCCACGTCACCTTCGGGATTTCACGGATCGCGAATCCGACTAGCAAGTGTTCTCTCCTGTCGAGAACCCCAATTCCCCGAACCCCGATACAACGGAATCCTTGCCACATGTCCCCACGATCAACGGCTGTGATCCTCTCGGGATATCGCAGATCGCGATATCGGCACTTCTGACCCAGCAGCTTGGTGCTCCACTTTGCGATATGCCAATGCACGAAGGCACGTGAAAATCTGACGATTGTTGTGACTTCAGATCGACGGCTCCACCTTCTCCTGGGCTTCGATCCTTTGACTGCTCCCGCCTTAAACGCCTTGCAGCTTTGTAAGATCTAACGGTCCTCGGGTCTTTGTGGAATCTCTCCTGCGAATCCCAGCCGTTGATTCTCCTCCTTGGGATCCTTCTACTCCAGCTGTTTCGCCCTGTTCGAACCTCCTCCTGGGTCCAATTCCACAGTATCACAAAGGGACTATCCCTCCTGAGCTTATCCTCGTTTCACACATCTGTATGAAGACTTATTGCGCGCACTCCTTTCGGCAAAGCTCCAGATTCGGTTAAGTATTGGAACTCTTCAATCCTGCACATGCCTGCAGCAGGAAACTCAGTTCTCCTTTTTCTCATAATCACAACGCTGAATCTCCGTCCAGCCTGCGCACACCTTGCATGGTTCTGGTGCCAAATCTGCACTCCGAGAGCTTAGAACAAAAAATCTCCTCTACCTGAACCCTGCAGTCACGCACTCCTTGCGAACAAATTCTACTGCACTCTATGCAGGAATCTCTTGGTTCAAAATAGAGAAACAATTGAAACTAATTCTCTTCCTTCACAGATTTCAATTCAACTATGAAATCACATACACAGCATATCAAAGAAAATGCATGACAGAAAGAAAGCATCCATGAGCATAATATCAACACAGAGAGACAACACAAACCATGAAACTGAATCAAAGTCTTTCTTCTATTAATTCAATCTGTACATGGGTGTTCTCCACAAGTTCTCTGCTTGCTCTTCTTTTCTTCTGCTCATGTATGAATGATAATAATACAATGTACAAATGAGGGTGCCTATATTCCGTTTTCCCTCTCGAATTCTACAACTATCAAATCTACAATTAATTTCTATCTAACAGCATTAAATCTAATAAATGCCTTATCTACCTAAGGACGAGAGATTATCCGCTCAAGGTCCATTACAATGTACAAGGTGTGTTTCATTAACTCTTCACATTAATGTTTGGCGCAACTATATCAAGGTGAAATTCAAAAAGAAGTTTGTTGGCTTGTCCAGTTGTTCTCTGCTCTTGCGCTGGCTCACTTGATGAGTAGTCGATGCTCCTGCATCATACTCCTCGGCTTGAAAACTTTCATGGACTCCTGTCCATGAGCTCCTGTACAGTATGTCCATGCTTCTGGATAACTGCTTCTGTTTCCCAGCTGGCATCCTCCACTGAGTGATTCTTCCATTTTACCAGGTATTCAAAATACTGCTTTTACCTGGTCCTCTTTCTCACTCGCTTGTCTAATATGTACTCCATCTGCGTCTTCTGTGCAACTGGTAATTGCTTCTTCCACTAGATCACTAGTTCCTCAACCCCAGTCTCTGCTTCTCTAGCCTTGTATGGGTATAAATCCGAAATATTAAAAATCGGAGATATCCCGATGCCATCCAACAACTCAAGCTCGTATGCATTTTCGCCAAATTTCTTCAGGACTCTGCATGGTCCCCTCTTTTTCATCTTGAGCTTGTTATATGTTCCCCTTGGGAACCTCTCTTTCCTCAAGTGCACCAGAATCATATCACCAACTTCAAACTGAAGTTGTCTATTCCTCTGATCGGCTCTGCGCTTATACTTCTGATTCGACATCTGCAGTCGTTGCTTCACCTTCGTGTGAAGTTCCTCCATCGCCTCAGCGAATTCTTTAGCTCTTGTGCTTCTAGTCTCAGCCTATTCTGACTCCCTAAGCTCAGAAACTCCCCTCGGCTGTGTCCCATATAAAATCTGTAACGGACTTTTGCCTGTACTCCGATTCACCAAATCATTGTACGCAAACTCTGCCTGCGGCAATATGTTGTCCCAGCTACTATGGTGCTCTGTCACCAGGCTCCTCAGCAAGTCTCCAAGACTTCTGTTGACCACCTCGGTCTGTCCATCTATCTGTGGATGATATGCTGAACTAAAAGCCAAATTAGTTCCCAGCTTCCTCCATAGCGTCCTTCAAAAATGACCTATGAATTTTTTATCCCTGTCCGAGACTATGCTTCTCGGCAATCCATGCAGTCTGACGATTTCTTTGAAAAATAAATTTGCGATGTGGGTCGCATCGTTGGTCTTCTGACACGGAATAAAATGTGCCATCTTTGAAAACCTGTCTACCACCACAAAGATGGAATCGACTCCTCTCTGCGTTCTCGGCAATCCCAGAACAAAATCCATGCTAATTGCCTCCCATGGCCTCTCGGGTATGGGTAATGGCTGGTAAAAACCTGCATTTTTCTTTCTCCCTTTCGAATGCTGACAAATCCTGCATCTATCAACAAATCGTTTGACATCTGCGTGCATACCCGACCAAAAATACGATTCACTCAGCTTGGCAAATGTTTTTTCATGTCCAAAATGACCTGCTAATCCTCCACTGTGCTTTTCCTTCAGCAGATTCTCCCTCATGGAGAAATTTGGAATGCACAGCTGATTGCCTCTGAACAGCAATCCTTCCTGGATCATGTAATCTATCCACTGGCTCCGATCTCTGAGAACTGGATTCTCAGCTGCCTCGTATGCCTCTCTGAAATCTGTGTCTTCAGCATACATATTTTTCAGATTTTCAAAACCTAACGTCTTGACTCTGAATTCCTGCAACAACAAACATTTCCTGCTCAAAGCATCAGCCACTTTGTTAGCAGTCCCTGAAATGTGCTTAATTACAAATGTGAAATTCTGCATGTACTCTACCCATTTTGCATGCTTCTGGTTCAACTTATCTTGTTGACTTACAAACTGCAATGCATGATTGTCACTTTATAATACAAATTCTTTGGGTATCAAGTAATTCCTCCACTTATTTAATGCATGTATGATGGCATAAAACTCTTTATCATATGTGGAGTATTTCAGCTTCGCATCATCCAATTTCTCGCTAAAATATGCCACTGGCCTATCCTCTTGACTTAAGACCGCTCCAATGGCATACCCACTGGCATCACACTTCACTTGAAATGTTTTATGGAAATCAAGCAACACCAGAATTGGTTGCTCTGTGATCTTTCGTTTCAACAGATTGAAACTCTTCTCAGCCTCTGTTGTCCAATGAAAAACTTTATGCCGCTTCTTCACTGTGTCCATCATTACTGTGCTAATCCCACTAAATTTTCTAATGAACTTTCTGTAGAAACTAGCCAGTCCATGGAAACTCCTCACCTCGAAAACATTTCTGGGTGATGGCCAATTTTTAATCACTTCCACCTTCTTAGGATCCATCTTCAGTATATTCGCGGATATAACAAAACCCAAATAAATGAGCTCTGTCTGCAAAAATGAGCATTTCTTCAAATTTACTAACAGCTTCTCTTGCTACATCCTTCTCATTACAATGGCCAAATGCCTCAAATGTTCAGCCCTGGTCTTACTGAAAATCAGTATATCGTCCAGGTACACGACCACAAATTTGTCAATGAATTCCATCAGGACTTCATTCATCAGCCTCATGAATGTGCTTGGCACGTTTGTCAAACCAAACAGCATGACCAGCCATTCGTACAAACCTTCGTTTGTCTTGAATGTTGTTTTCCATTCATCACCCTCTCTCATGCGAATCTGGTGATATCCGCTCTTCAGATCAATCTTTGAGAAATAATTTTCCCCACTCAGGCAATCCATCAGATCAGCCATTCTCGGTAGTGGAAATCTGTACCTGATGGTGATTTTGTTTATCGCCCTGGAGTCTGTACACATCCTCCAGCCTCCATCCTTCTTCGGGCTAAGTACCGTTGGCACAACACACGGACTTAGACTCTCCCTAACCAGTCCTTTATCCAGTAAATCCTATACCTGCTTATTGACCTCTTCGTTCTCCTGAGGTGTCAACCTGTACGTAGCCTTATTCGGTAAACTTGCTCTGGGTATGAGGTCAATATGGTGACTCACACTCCCCATCAGTGGCAACGAACGAGGTAGTTCGTCCACGATGATATCAGCGAACTCTCCCAGCAGTTCCTGAATCTCATCTGGCAAGTCGTCCACTCTTGTGCTAGTCAGGACAATTCTCCGCTTCCTGACCACAAAGAATTGTGGATCTTCGTTCTTCTCCATCTCTGTGAGAAGCTCCTTCCCACTCATGAGAAGTATGGTGTTACTTACTTCCAGCTTCACTTCTTTATCCTTTATCGGAAGCAACTTATGGATTCTCCCATCCTTCTCCAATGTATATGTGTTCATCTTCCCATCATGAATCACATTTCGGTCATACTCCCATGGTCTACCCAGCAATATATGACATACATCCATGGGAATAACATCACACAGGATCTCATCATTATAATTTCCTATCTTAAATTTAACCAAGCATTGTTTAGTAACACTCACCCGGTGTCCTTTCTGTAACCACGAGACTTTGTATGGACTCGGGTGCTTAGTTGTTTTCAGCTCTAGGTTTTCCACCATCTCGGTCGAAACGATATTATCTGTGATTCCGCTGTCCACAATGACCTTGCATTTCCAGCCCTGGGCTGTGCAAGCTGTCCTGAACAGTTTGCTCCGCTGTACTGGGCTTTCCACCTCTTTCTCAGGTGTCAAAAGGATCTTATGCATCCCAAGCGACCTTCTGTTGTCTGCATCTTCTGTCTCAGCATCATGCCTCTGCACCTCAGTGATGTGAGCTTCTCCTATGTCTTTCTTTTTCTCTGGACACTCAAACGACTTGTGCCCATTTTTACCACATGTAAAACATGTGATAACTCCTCCTCTTCCTCTACCCCGACCTCTAGTACGAGGAAGAGTATTTGCATCAGCGTAATCTCCTTGCTGATTATTTTGTTGTCCTCTCGGTTCAACATATGGCTGCCTCTGCGAGGTTCCCCCTCTCCCAACCTTACCCTGAGGTCTCTTCCATTCCTCCTTGGGCTTCTGAGTTCTCTCTTGGGCAACTGCCTTGCCTCTTGGCTAACTCCTGCCTCGTCCACGCTGGCCTTGCTTACGACTCAGCTTCTCTTCGGCTTTCAAAGCCATTTGGTACTCATCCTCAACTATTCGGATGGTAACCATGCTCAATTCATCCTGAATGTCATACCTCAACCCATTCAGGTATCTCGCCACCTTCTCATCATCGCTCTCCTGATGACCTGCTCTGATATTGAGCTTATAAAACTCCTCGGTGTACTCCTTCACCGTCATCAACTTCTGTCTCAGGTTCTGCATTCACTTGAACAGTGTGATCTGGTAATCCCTGGGGATGAACTTCGCCTTCAACTTTGCGATCATCTGATCCCAGCTTTTAATTTTCTATTTTCCTTTTGAACGTTTGTCCGCTTGCAGCTCGTCCCACCATAAGGCTGCATGTCCTTTCAACTTAGTGACAGCATGCCTTACTTTCTTATCCTCTTCGATATCTTCGTAATCAAAGTAGGTGTCCAGTGCTCGGATCCAATCCAGCAACTCTTCTGCATCCAGGCTTCCTTCGTATGCTGGAATATCCATTTTTGTCTTGGAACTCATCCTGGCAATGGCCTTGATCAACCGCTCTGTTGATGCGTCCTCTGTTGTGACCTGTTCTTCATTTCCAGCTTCTTCTTCTATGTCGGAATCACTATGATCCCCTGCATCAGCTCCACGTCTCTGAGTTGTTTCCATCTCCTCGAGTCTCGCCCTGAGATCTCGTATCTATCGCTCCATCTCTGGATTCCCTGCTGGTCTGCCTCTTCTTCTCACCTCCCTGTCTTCTGGGTCTGGTGACTGTCTTTCTCTTCTAGGCGGCATGATGAATTTCTTCTCTCTACTACCGAAGCAAAGAGAACTCTTTCCCGGCTCTGATACCACTTGGTGCAAACGTGCCAATCTGGCACACGTTCGCGATCACCAGGACCTCCTCTGACTTCGGCCCCGAAGAGCGTTAATGCTCCTCTGATTCCCTGTCGGGAATTCTTCACCCACAGCACTCCTCCAATGATCTCCCTACCAAATCGGGAAATCGGAACTCGCGATATTGCAAATTCTATGCTCTCAAGTTTCTCACCTCGAAATCTTTTGAAGTCCGATATGAGTCAACGTTGACTCCCCTCCGCTATCGGAACTTCTCCCCTGTCGGGAAATCGCAACTTGTGACGTTAAACAAGCTGAACCTTTAACCTCCAAGTCCCGATGTGACGATACCCCGATACAAAACCACCTATAATCCACTTCTTCCTAAGGTCCCACTCTGCCACGTCACCTTCGGGATTTCACGGATCGCGAATCCGGCTAGAAAGTGTTCTCTCCTGTCGAGAACCCCGATTCCCCGAACCCCCGATACAACGGAATCCTTGCCATGTGTCCCCACGATTAATGGATGTGATCCTCTCGGGATATCGCGATATCGGCACTTCCGACCCAGCAGCTTGGTGCTCCACTTTGCGATATGCCGATGCACGATGGCACGTGCAAATCTGACGATTGTTGTGACTTCAGATCGATGGCTCCACCTTCTCCTGGGCTTCGATCCTTTGACTGCTCCCGCCTTAAACTCCTTGCAGCTTTGCAAGATCTAACGGTCCTCGGGTCTTCGTGGAATCTCTCCTGCGAATCCCGGCCGTTGATTCTCCTCCTTGGGATCCTTCTGCTCCAGTTGTTTCACCCTGTTCGAACCTCCTCCTGGGTCCAATTTCACAGTATCACAAAGGGACTATCCCTCCTGAGCTTGTCCTCATTTCACATGTCTGTATGAAGACTTATTGCATGCACTCCTTGCGGCAAAGCTCCAGATTCGGTTAAGTATTAGAACTCTTCAATCCTGCACACTCCTGCACACGCCTGCAGTAGGAAACTCAATTCCCCTTTTTCTCATAATCGCAACCCTGAATCTCCGTCCAGCCTGTGCACACCTTGCACGGTTCTGGTGCCAAATCTGCACTCCGAGAGCTTAGAACAAAAAATCTCCTCTACCTGAACCCTGCAGTCATGCACTCCTTGCGGACAAATTCTACTGCACTCTATGCAGGAATCTCTTGGTTCAGAATAGAGAAATAATTGAAACTAATTCTCTTCCTTCACAGATTTCAATTCAACTATGAAATCACATACACAGCATATCAAAGCAAATGCATGACAGAAAGAAAGCATCCATGAGCATAATATCAACACAGAGAGACAACACAAACCATGAAACTGAATCAAAGTCTTTCTTCTATTAATTCAATCTATACATGGGTGTTATCCACAAGTTCTCTACTTGCTCTTCTTTTCTTCTGCTCCTGTATGAATGATAATAATACAATGTACAAATGAGGGTGCCTATATTCCGTTTTCCCTCTCGAATTCTACAACTATCAAATCTACAATTAATTCCTATCTAACAGCATTAAATCTAATAAATGCCTTATCTACCTAAGGACGAGAGCTTATCCGCTCAAGGTCCATTACAATGTACAAGGTGCGCTTCATTAACTCTTCACATTAATGTTTGGCGCAACTATATTAAGGTGAAATTCAAAAAGAAGTTTGCTGGCTTGTCCAGCTGTTCTCTGCTCTTGCGTTGGCTCGCTTGATGAGTAGTCGATGCTCCTGCATCAGGAAGTGATTCCATATTTGTGGTGGTGGATAGATTTTCAAAGATGGCACACTTTATCCCATGCCAGAAGACCAATGATGCAACACATGTTGCAAATCTATTCTTTAAGGAAGTTGTGAGACTTCACGGCCTACCCAGAAGCATTGTCTCAGACAGAGACACAAAATTTGGTTGTCATTTTTGGAGAACACTGTGGAAGAAGTTAGGGACAGAATTTTCCTTCAACTCAGCTTATCACCCTCAGACAGATGGATGGACTGAGTTGGTAAACAGAAGTTTGGGAAAATTATCGAGGAGTCTGGTCACCGAGCACCATAATCAGTGAGATCAAATTCTGCCACAAGCAGAGTTTGCATACAACGACTCACCAAACAGGAGCACTGGGAAGAGCTCGTTCCAAATATTGTATGGAATGCAACCCAGGGGAGTATCTAAGTTGAGATACTTGGAATAGAGTGTGATTAGGAGTGCTGGAGCAGAAGATTTTGCTACATAAATGCATAAGCTCCATAGCCAAATCAGAGGGTAGTTGCAGAATTCTAGCCAAGACTAAAAGGGTAGAGCTGATCAACATTGCAGAGAACTTCAATTTGAAATAGGATATCAGGTTCTAGCACATCTCAGGAAGGAGAGGTTCCCTAGGGGGACATATAACAAGCTAAAGATGAAGAAGATAGGACCATGTAAGATCTTGAGGAAGTTTGATGCAAACGCCTATGAGATCAAGCTGCCAAATGATGTGGGAATATCGCCCATATTCAACGTCTCAGACCTGTATCCTTACAGGAAGGGCAACACAAAGGGATCGGCAGATCAAGAGAAGATTCAGTGGGTGAAACAAATGCCTATAGCAGAAAAACCACAGATGGAAAATATCGTTGATCAGAGGATTGCTAAGAAGACCCGAAGGAAGACCTATTTTGAGTATCTGGTCAAGTGGAAGGGACATCCAATATAAGATTCCAGTTGGGAGAGTGACGTTGATATTCATAAGCATGGAAAGTCAGTGCAGGAGCTCATGGACAGGAGTCCATGAATTTTTTCCCAGGGGAGTATGATGCAAGAGCATCGTCAGCAAGTACACGTGGCAGGACAACTCAGCACTTGAGGACCAATCTAGAATCTCGAATAATAGCCAGCATTGCAAATCTTTTGAAGCTGATAGAAAACAATAAAAGGAAATATCACGCACGTAGACAGAATGAGCACGCGTGACCTGGGAATTTAACCCTAATCTCGATGTAACCACAATTAGGTAACAATTAGTTTGTTTCTTTTGTATAAAGAGAGGTTTTGTACGCCCTAAGGAAAGGTTACGATAGTTGCGAGCAAGTAGGAATCTCAGGGCAGTGATTGTTCCTTGAATTTTACTGTAACCATTTTCTTGATTTTGAATGAAGATAACATAGGAAAATTGATCCAATGTATGAAGTTGTTGTTGTTTGTAATTTCCCTGTTATTGTGTTTGTTCAAGAATACATGAATCTTGTTACAAGTGTGTATATCTTTGAAATGCTTGCATAAAATTTAAATCACTTTTCCTCGTGAGCCGTTGCAAGGTGTGCACACAGTCTGCAAGGAGTGCGTTGACTGAGTCTGTCTCAACTCGTAAACTTGGGAGGAACAACGTAAGGTTTCTTTGCAGGAAGTGTAAAGCGACTGCCGCAAGGTGTGCATACTCATCGCAAGAACTCAAATCTTGTGTAAAGTTCTTTTGGAAAGAGTGCACAGGTATGGAATTTGACGAAGAGTCAAAGCGACTCCGTAAAGAAGTTGAAGGTAAAGAACAGAGGAACGTCGGGAAGGCAGGAAAGAATTATTTTCAAGAATATTTGGATTTGAGTTTGACGAATTTTCTGGAAAAGCAACAAGTGCTTGGGAGATCGAAATATTTGAGGAGATAAAGATCAGGAGGGACAACACTTTCCAAGAAGTGTGAACGAGACCCAAGAAATGGACTCACAAGAAGGATAAAGGTCAAAATCTTTACATCTTTTAAAAATATCCTAAGTTAGCATAAAGCGTAAGCTCAGGGCAAAAGATCTGGACTGTCCAATCAGCGTCCGGACAACGAGGAGTGAGCACAAAGGAAAAGATCTCAACCATTTGATCTAAGAGCTAGAGAAAAGATCTCAGTCATTCAATCAGAGCACAAAGAAAGGATCTCAGCCATCCGATCTACGCGCCTAAGGATCATAGTCGTCTGATCAAGGTAAAGTGCACTAACATTAAACATTTGAAAGTGTACAGGAGAATCAAAATTACAAAGTTCTGAAATCATCGGAACCGTCCATCGTCAAGGGGGACACATGGAGAGAGATCAACAATTCGCTGAGTCATGATTTGATTACAGTCGTTGATTGAAGGAGAAATCTGGAATGTTGATTGTCCAGGGAGTTCAGATATTGGGAGAAGGGAGGTGAGCGGTCTTCCAACTTCACGAAACGTGAAGTCCCGATTCGCGAAGAGTTGATCTGAGTCGTCAAATCACGGGGAGTTGTGAGTCATTGATCTAGCACACATGAATTTGGGGATATCGGGGATCGTAGGAGAGAAGTGATCAGCCTTCTAACTTCACGAAACGTGAAGTCCCGATACATGAAAAGGAGATCTGGACCATTGGATCGCGAGGATTGTGGACCGTTGATATGACAAGCGGAATTCACAAGTTCGAGGTTCGAAAAGATGAGCAAGCAAACTTCGTGAGAGGCGAATTCGTGAAGCACCTTTTGTTTAGGTGACTGGTCACAGCCTTGGTCATGTAGAGGGAGGGGCTTAACCAGGAGAGCTAGCACCTGAATACATTGAAGCTTTAAAAGTGTTAAGGAGAAGCTCGTGGGTTCCATAGAACTTGTGTATTAAGAAGAAGGGGGGCCTATTCAGTTGATTGAAGGTCCTTGAGGGACTCAAGAGTCAATCAGACTCAGTTTCTTGATCGATCCTAGACTAGGAGGTCGCACAACCCTTAGGAGCGAAGGGGGGTCTGCACCACGTACCTAATCCAACTGAACATCTGTATAATCATCCTTATTTTGTATCTTGATATTCTTCGTTGAACTCGATATCTGTACATCATCGATTTCATAAACAGTGTTGAAAGGATTGACGATATCATCATCATAATCAATGTCATTTTTGAGCATATTTTCATCGACATCATCATCAAGAATTGCAATATTGTCTTCTACGCCTGGATCATGATATTCTTCGTTTGTTGACACTGCATGATCTTCCATCTCTATCTGATCTGGAAAATCATCTTCTTGATCCTCAATATCATCTTCTTCCTGTAAATGAGTATACTTAACTGGCCATCCTCTTGGATCATATCTAACAACAAATGACGAATCCCTCTCAATTGGAACATTTGAGTAAAATACATGTTCACATTGGCTTGGAAAAACATAGCAATCATGTCCTCTTTCAAACACCATTGTTTTAATCATTGCAAATTCGTTGGCATGTTGAATAACAGTTCTTTCCTCATCGTGTTCATGCATTCGTAACCTATACCATTTGACATTGAACAAAACTAATTTGAAGGAATTAAAGTCACAGTCAAATATATCATTTAAATACCCATAGTATCTATTTTCATATTCTTGAGGATGTCTGTCACTCCTAGAGGAAACATTAGCGACCTAGAATACTACAGTTATCCCACTATCAGAATTTTTCCTGGTTTCATCCAACTGTTTGATGTGAAATTTACGACCATTGCACCACATAGACTTGTGGTGTTTCAACTGCAATATGTCAGCCATGTAAAAGATGCATTAATTTCAATTAATAAATTAATATATATATTTATATAACTTGGAAAGTATCTGAAAAATACAATACACATGTAGTCACAATAATATAATATAAAATAACTAAATTAAATGGGTGAATTTGTTGTCATGTCCATCTTTCAAACCATATGGGTGAATTTGTGTAACATTGGCATCTTCGTTACGACGAGCTTCTCTAACCAATTCAGACAGTCGTTGGTGTGATAACCTACCTCCATGATGTTGTTTACATCTTTCAATCCATACATTCATATAGTGAAGATTGTTTGCAATGTATAAATGCAGTGCATCCCACTCTTGAGAAACTGAATCAAAAAATCATAATTCACCAATATTAAATATTAGTTATAACGTCCATGGTTATAAATATTAATAATTTATGAAATAATAGATATTAATATATTAACGAGTATGATCATATACACAAAAAATGAAACTTTATATGTATTATTAATATAAATCTCCACAATTATTAATGTATTACCTCTCATTTTTTTCATTCTACCTTTCCCCAACAGGTGCTCCTGATCTTCAAATTTTTTGATGTAGTTCACATCCCAAACGTGATCCACTACATGCATAGTTGGCGCTACTAATTTAGGAAGATACTGGCTAATATACACCATTGATTGATATACCATATATCCCTCCACCATAGAACCCTCAGGGCGTGCTCTTTGTCTAACCAACGTCTTCAATGATTTCAAGTGCCTCTCCACCATCCACATTGACCTTGTGTGAACATGTCCACAAATTTCAATCTCCTCAACTTGGTGTATGAGGTAGTGTTCTTGTGCATTGAAAAATGTTGGAGGTATATACTTTTTCATTTCACACATTAGACGAGGAATTTCTCTCTTCCAATACTTTATATCATCTTCATGGATTTATTTCAATGACAACCATCTACATGAGATCATGACACAAGAAAATAACATGTTTCAACATAACATAATATAATATATTACATTACAAGTAAAACACATGTCATTAAGTACAACA
>JASDQU011400326.1:50055-66419 GCA_032191745.1 Picea mariana | reverse complement strand
CCCACTTGACCCCACTTGACTTTTAAATAATAGGGAAAGGGGTTTCCCCCTTCCCAATTCACCCCCCATCCATCCATTGCTCTCATGAAGCTAAAGTGCACCCTCCTCCGTTGGATGGGTGACACTTGGAGCCCATCCAAGTGGGCTCACTCCTCCTCCTTTCCTATAAATTGAGGCCTCTCCTCCTCATTTTACCATCTCTTCTCATAGCATCTCTACAATGCCAAATTTCTTCCTCTCCTCTCCCTCTCTTTCTCATGCTTTCTCATGCTCTCTCATGTGTGGATATTGCTACAAGTATTTGTAGTGACATTTTGGTGGATAATAAAAGAAGCTTTGGAGAATCTTTGGTGTACATTGAGAGTCTTCTTGGTGTCTCCATTGCCTATTTGTGAGGTGATATCTTTCCATTTAGTTTTTCATTTTGCTTCACTAGTTTGTGCTTGGAGACCCAAGCAAAGTATTTTGCTTGGGTGCTATTGGTAGTAGTATTGCTATTGATTTTGTGGTAGTTTCATAGTAAGTTTGGAAAGTATTTTGCAAGCTTCTTTGGATGCTCTCACCTCCATTTTTCTTTGTGTAGCAAGAGGCAAGCTTACTTGGGATTCACTAAGGGATTGGATGATTGGCTTTAGAGTGGAAAGCCAACTCTTTTAGTCTACCAAAGTTTCAAATATTTATCTAACCTTGCTTCTCTTCCTCCTTTTTCTCTTTTCTAAATATTGTTATGATATAGAATAGGTTCTAAAAGTGTCAAAATCAATCTCAAGCTTTCATTTAAGTTTATGTATCATTGGGCTAACTAAACTTAACAAGTTTCATGTTTTTGTAGCATACATAAGAAAATATCCTTTGACATATTTTATGCAGATTTTTAGCATCAAAGGAGAGTTGCAACAAGTATTTTAGCCCCAAAGGCCTCCAAAGGGCATTTCTAAGTTGGGATATCAAATCCACTTCCCTCCTACATCTTCTATTAATTGTAAGCCATTCCTTGCAATAACCAAAGGCTTGTTTTAATTTAAAATCATTGCTCAAGTAATATTTATGTTCCCAACGTTTACCTCGTATTCTCTCCCATTGCCACTTAGTTGGATCCTGGGTGACAAGAAAGGGCAAAGGTTGGAGGTAGTAATTAGGCATCCACAACCACTTATTGTTCTTGCACCATAAAATCAAAGACTTGGAAAGAAGCTCGAGGTGCTAGGTCAAGGACGATCTCACGGCGCTCGGCGTCCTCCGGGTGGAGTACCTCGAAACTTTGGGTTTGACCTATGGAGCTAGGGTAGGCCTTGTTTCCATACTTCTTGAGCACCCAACACTCCCTTTTGGTTAGAATAATAACGGTTGTGGGGTAGTCACATAGTCTAGGACTCAATATATCAAACTTAATCTCCTTATCAAAGTGCATCTAAAATCTACTAAAATTAAGCTACTCACTACATTCACAACACTTGCAAAACAATTTTTCAAGGCAATCTCACAACATAACATTTCAAGTTCGTTTTCAAGCAATCTCGTAGTTGTGGTGTTTATATCTCAAGCAAGTATTCATTTCAAGTTTTACAATCACACTTTAAGGCAATTTACATTTCCATACAATCGGGTATTTCAAGCAATTCACATTTCAAGTAATATCTTTATTGTGTTATCTCATGTGATTGGTCCAATATCTAATTTCCTTGTATATTTGTAAAATCGTTTTCACAAAGTTTATGTATGATTTGTTTCAATCATTTCATTTTATGAGTTGAATATTTCTTACCTTTACAATTCTTTTGTTCATTTTATATATATTGTGCAATTATCTAACTTGTCTTGCTCATTTCAAGCTATCTTGTATTTCAATTTGTATATTTCAATTGGTATATCTCAATTGTAACATAAGTCTTGTTGTATCCTATATCGTTATTTGTTTCTTGTATAATTGTATTTAATCCTTTAACTGTATAATCTAATTGACCCCTTGCCCAACCTTAGGCACTAGTCGTATTTGACTTAAGGAAAGGTTTGACTCTCATTTAAAGATTGCCTTTGCATTGTTGCTTTCCATATAGGCTAGTTTCCCCTCACCTTTAATAAACTAAAATTAACTCCTAGAATTCATCTAATAATTCATCTAGTAACTAGGGTCTACCCCCCTTGGCTTCCCTAGGAGTAAGCCTAGACGGAAGAGGTTCAAGTCAAAGTGACAACATGGGCTTTGAACCTAGGTATTGTGCCTACAAGGACATACTAAGTGAGCAGGACTTAGCTCACGTTTGCAAGTGTGTATTAGGATGGCAACAGTGCCATTTTGGACACTTTGAGTTTTTGGTCATGCCGTTTGGATTGACCAACGCACCAACCACTTTCCAGCCTTTCATGAATCATATCTTTAGAGGACAGTTGAGGAAGTACATCCTGGTATTCTTCGACGACATATTGATCTATAGCAAGACATGGGATGAGCATCTAGCACATTTGGGGGAGGTCTTGGGTATTATACAGGCACAGTCTTTATATGCCAAGGAATCCAAATGTGAATTTGGCATGAGAGAACTATTGTACTTGGGGCATATCATCAGTGGTCAGGGAGTACAGGTTCATCAGGAAAAGATTAGGGCCATTTTGGATTGGCCAATGTCCAACAATCTCACGGAGCTGAGAAGATTCTTTGGGTTATGCAGTTACTACAGGTGGTTTGTCAAGGGTTTTTCACAGTTGGGAGCACCACTCACAGACTTTACCAAGAAGGGTGCTTTTCATTGGACAGAGGAGTCACAACAGTTATGAGCACMTGCCCTRTTCTATCCCTTCCAGACTTCTCRCAGCCATTTGTCTTAGASTGCGACACATCAAAGGTGGGGATTGGAGCAGTTTTGATACAGGGGGGCCACCCCATTGTGCTTGAGAGAAGAAAGCTCAACGAGTCAGAGAGACTCTATCCTATTTATGACAAGGAGATGTTAGTGATCATGCATGCCTTAACCAAATTCAGGCAGTATCTGGTTGGTAGCAGGTTTGTAGTGAAGACTGATCATAACAGTCTCAAGTATTTCCTTGATCAGAAAGACCTCACTGAGAGGCAGCAGAAGTGGGTCTCAAAGATCCAAGCCTTTGACTTTGACATTGAGTATGTCAAGGGAAAAAGGAATATCGTGGCAGATGCCTTGTCCAGAAGGCCAGCAGGATGTTCGATGATGGACATTTGTATAGATTGGAAAGCTCATTTGTTGCTGGAATACTCCAAACACAAATTGGTTTGTGAGGTGATGGACAAACAGGTGATGGATGATAGATATCGAGTTCTTGATGATGTCATTTTCTACAAGGTCCAGATCTACTTGGTTCCAGAATCCACCCTGAAGGGGAAAATTCTTAAGGTATGTCATGATTCGCCTACAACAAGGCATCAAGGGTACTTCAAAACATACAGACAGATCAGGGAGAGATTCTCATGGAAGGGTCTCAAGGATGATGTGCTGAAGCACATACGAGAGTGCACGACTTGTCAGCAGAACAAGTCCGAGCAAACACACCCCGCAGGGCTACTACAGCCTCTACCCATTCCAGAGCAAAAATGGGAGAGCATTTCCATGGATTTCATTACAAGCCTTCCTAGAGTGCAGGGCAAGGACTATATATTTGTGGTGGTCGACAGATTGACCAAATTTGCACATTTCTTTGCCATACCCACAGACTATAAGGCCATACAGGTAGCAGAGTTGTTTTTCAGGGAGGTATTCCGGTTGCACAAGTTACCCAGGCAGATAGTTAGTGATAGAGATGGCTGCTTCATCAGCGCATTTTGGCAGGAGCTTTTCAAGTTGACAGGCACAGAGCTAGCCACGAGTACCAGCGACCACCCACAAATAGATGGTCAGACAGAGATCGTCAACAAATGGGTGGAGGGGTATTTGAGGAACTATGTGGGGGGCAACAACGCACTTGGGTGAGATAGTTACATATGGGTGAGTATTGCTACAACACAACTTACCATATGTCTATCAAGATGTCACCGTTCAGGGCATTGTATGGATACATTGCACCCTCCTTTATGGAGACTATGTTTGGGGACAGCAGGGTCCTGGGGGCCAAGGACTGGGTGGAGGAGAGTCAGAGGATTCTTCAATCAATAAGGGAGAACTTGCAGTCAACTCAGAACCAGCAAAAGATATATGCAGATCGACACAAAGTTAAGCACAGTTTTGAGGTAGGGGATTTGGTTTTTCTACGATTACAGCCATACAGATGGTCCTCCTTGAAGAGGAGCGAAGCAGAGAAGCTAAAGACGAATTTCTACGGGCCATACAGAGTCATCAGGAGGATAGGCGAGGTGGCATACGAGCTAGAGCTATCGGAAGGTAGCAAGATTCATAACGTCTTTCACGTCTCTTGCCTTAAAAAGGTTGTGGGACAACAGGTTAGCATTTCAAAGGAGTTGCCACCCTTGGATGAGGAGGGTCAGTTGGAGCTAGTGTCAGAGGAGGTACTAGAGCAGAGAGAGCGCAGATTGAGGAGCAGGATCATCATGGAGTGCTTGGTTAGATGGAGGGGTCTTCCAGTGGAGGATGCCACATGGGAGGGAGAGCATATCTTACAACACCCAGGATTGATGTTGCTTGAGGACAAGCAATCTCGGGAAGGGAGGACTGTGATGTCCTGTTCCCAAGAGTAGGCTAGCAGGGAGTGACTTAGTAGTCTATGTGTTCCCGTAGACTATAGTCAGGCACAAACAAAGAACAAGATGGAGAAATAAAGAGGAATTGATGGCTAAACGATGAATTAAGCCAAAATACTTAGGAAAAGTCACTTAAGCCTAAGTCAACGAAGAATTAGAATGAAAAGGTGCTAAAGGGGGACTTAATTAATTAATTATTCACCTTAGGAGGAAAAACGCCTAGCTTAAGTGAGGTCAATGGTGAATTAGATTGGGAAAGGTATAAAGGGAGGAATTTGACCTAATTCCTCATTATGCATTGTTATGATTTGATGTTGAGAGTTCCCAGAGGAGAAAGAGAGCTGACCTTACTGTTTTGTGGATTTATGGAGGAAACCACCACCATTGATCGGTTTCGGTGTTGAGAGACACACCCTATCCCATCGGAGATACCATCCAGGTATTTCACCGTACTTTTCAGGAGTATCCATTGCAGAATGCGCAACTCGGCCAGTGAGGGCGCAAGTCAGTTTGACGGTTTGGAGAGCTGCACGAAATCCGAGTCTAGATTGCAGTTTCCTTCCAACCCATTTGAGATCCAGCCAGGGTGCTTCTATTGAGCCATCTATCATCGGATTCTGATGATGGAACCTTGCATATCGCCTCATCCATCCATTTAGGGCGTAACTCATCCATCCATCCAAGGTTGCATGCAGAGTATAAGAGCAGATTCGAGCAATTCCTTCTGACCCAGTTGTGCATTTGGCGAGAGGATCGTTTTGAGCCATATAGCATCAGATTTCGTTGGTGGAATCCTTTGGGGCACATCCAGTGTCCCAAGAGGTGCGCAAACCCCCCAGGGGTCCAGATCCAGTGCCTCAAAGACCGGATCCGAGATCCGGCACTCATCCATTTCAGTCTAGAGGCCAGGGCGCTTCTATTGGAGCAGTTTTCAGCGCATTCTGACGGTCTATTCTTTCGGACGAGTTTTCCAGCTAGCAACGGTTACCGTACTTCTCCGGAATCGCATATTTTTGTCGATCTATTCGTGCATGCATCAGATGTGCTATCATCTTCTGATCACGAGTAATTTTATGCTATTTGCTTGTATTCCACTGTTGATCCATGAGATCTAGCTGACGTTTATATTCTATATTTCTAGTAGGCTATTGTATTTCCATGCTTGAACCGTATAATACATGATATTGGGAAGTTGATGTTCTTTACTTCTGCATGCATCCTTTATATGCTGTTAAAACCATAAATATGCAACAAGCACATGAAATAACCAACATGCACATGCAATAACCCACATGCACATGCAATAACCATCAAGATCTCAAACATACAACTGAAACGCATCCAGAAACCCCTGGTGTATCAGATCTGCAAGACAGAACAATAGATCTGTAGCAAATATCTTGATCAGCGGGATCAGGGATATTTCAGAGGTGCGCCCCTCCTCCACCTTCCACGTCCCACCTTGGCTTGTGTCTAACACATGCCAACTCACTCCCTCACTTGGCTCACGCCTTTCCCTTGGAAGTGCACCTTCACTCTCCATGAAAGTGGAAACATCAATGAAAGCAAGGAAAATCGCTTTCAAAGCAAGGGAAGTGCTTTTCCTTCAACTAATACGTCCCTCTTGCCTTGACACTTCACACTCCAGCTCACACAACCTTCCATTCTCCTCAAACCTAAGAGCTCATGCGCCCTCATTGACTGGTTGTCTCTTCCCTTGGATTTTTGACAAGTGTTGAAGATCCAAGAGGGGTCTCCTTAGCCTCTCATGCTATTTAAGAGACCTCTCACTCCCTCATTCCCCACTATTCTTTACAGTATTGTTATGCTACCAAATTCTCCATCTCCCTCTCTCTCTCTATCATTGTCATCTTGCTTTGGTTCTCTTGTTCTCGAAGAGCTTGGAGCAACTTTGTTGCTACAACCTCTTCCATTGGATAATAAAAAAAATAGCTTTGGAGGAACTATGGCGTTCAGGATTTTGTCTGGATGTGCCACTTATTTGTGAGGTGATATTGCTCCTTTCTTTAAATTTTATTGTGATCATTGAGTAGTATTGCTAAAGTAAAACTTTGTTTGCTTGGCTAGGTTAAGTAAAACTTTGTTTGCTGGCCTATATGCATTTTATTCCTTTATAATACTAACTTTGTTGTATTATTCATGCATGAAGTCCATTATCTACTTTTACTTCACATTTGATTTGGAGTTTTGCAGATCATCTCAAAGGAGGTTATTGGGATAAGTTCGAGCAAGAATTTGCCATCATCATCCACTAAAACTTCATAAGCTCTTATGTTTATCTTTCTCTTTCTATCATATTTAGTTCTTGGTATCTAACTTGCTTAGATATGTCAATAGTTTCATAAATATTTCTGGTTTTTATATGCGGGAAACTTCTGTTGAAAAACAGAAAATTTCCTTAACATTGTGAGTGTGTTGCAGGCTGCAGCACAAATCAACAAGCAATAGCTTGCTGATTTTTGCAGGTTCTCGCCAGGACAAGGGTAAATGCTGCCCAATTTCAAGCACAACACACCTCCAAGTACCTCCCTTCAAGAGTGGTAACATTTCTCTTCTTTCTCTTTCAATCCAAAACCACTGTAAGCAAGCCCAAAGGAGTGTACCCAAGTGGCTTGCATTCATCTCATTTCAGTCTTTACTTTGCAAGCTTTAGTTAGATTTCCTTTCTGTCTTTACTTCATAGTTTAGATTTCCCCCTGACCTTTTAACTAAAGGAAAACAACTCCTAGAACTTTAAACTCTAAATCTCATCTAGTAACTAGGGTCTACCCCCCTTGGCTTCCCTAGGAGTTAGCCTAGACGGAAGAGGTTCAAGTCAAAGTGACAGCGTGGACTTTGAACCTAGGCATTGTGCCTCCAAGGACACACTAAGTGAGCAGGACTTAGCTCACATTTGCAAGTGTGTATAAGGACGACAACACCTCCCATGTGGCATCCTCCACTAGAAGACCCCTCCATCTAACCAAGCACTTCCTGATGACCCTGCTCCTCAACCTGCGCTCTCTCTGCTCGAGCACCTCCTTAGACACTAGCTCCAACTGGCCCTCCTCATCCAAGGGTGGCAACTCCTCTGATATGCTGACCTGCTGTCCCACTGCCTTTTTAAAGCAAGAAACGTGAAAGATGTTATGAATCTTGCTACCCTCCGGTAGCTCTAGCTCGTATGCCACCTCGCCTATCCTCCTGATGACTCTGTATGGCCTATAAAACTTCGGCTTCAACTTCTCTACTCCGCTCCTCTTCAAGGAGGACTATTTGTATGGCTGTAATTGCACAAAAACCAAATCCCCTACCTCAAAACTGCGCTCGACTCTCTGCCTGTCTGCATAGATCTTCTGTTGGTTCTGAGTTGTCTGCAAGTTCTCCCTCACTGTCTGCAGAATCCTCTGACTCTCCTCCACCCAGTCTTTGGCCCCCTAGACCCTGCTGTCCCCAAACACAATCTCCACAAAAGAGGGTGCATCGTATCCATACAATGCCCTGAATGGTGACATCCTGATAGACATATGGTAAGTCATGTTGTAGCAATACTCACCCATGTGTAACCATCTCACCCATGTGCAATGCTTCCCTCCCACATAGTTTCTCAGATACCCCTCCACCCATTTGTTGACGATCTCTGTCTGACCATCTGTCTCTAGGTGGTAGTTGGTACTCATATCTAGCTCTGTGCCTGCCAACCGAAAAAGCTCCTGCCAAAACACATTGATGAAGCACCCATCTCTATCACTAAATATCTGCCTAGGTAAACCATGCAACCGGAATACCTCTCTGAAAAACAACTCTGCTACCTGTATGGCTTTCTAGTCCGTGGGTTTGGCAAAGAAATGTGCAAATTTGGTCAAATTGCCGACCACCACAAATATACAATCCCTGCCCTACACTCGAGGAAGGTCTATAATGAAGTCCATAGAAATGCTCTCCCATTTCTGCTTTGGAATGGGTAGAGGCTGAAGCAACCCCGCGGGGTGTGTCTGCTCGGACTTGTTCTGCTGACAAGTCGTACACTCCCGGATGTGTTTCATTACATCATCCTTGAGACCCTTCCATGAGAATCTCTCCTTGATCTGCCTATACATTTTGAAGTACCCTTGATGTCCTGTTGTAGGCAAATCATGACACATCTTCAGAATTTTCCCCTTCAGGGTATATTCTGGAACCAAATAGATCTGGTCCTTGTAGAAAATGACGTCATCTAGAACCCGCTACCTATCATCCACCACTTGTCCATCCATCACCTCACAAACAAATTTGTTTTTGGAGTATTCCACCAACAAATGTGCTTTCCAATCTGTGCAAATGTCCATCATCGAACACCCTGGTGGCCTCCTAGACAAGGCATATGTTACGACGTTCCTCTTTCCCTTGACATGCTCAATGTCAAAGTCAAAGGCTTGGATATTCGAGACCCATTTTTTGTGTCTCTCATTGAGGTCTTTCTGATCCAAGAAATACTTGACACTGTTGTGACGAGTCTTCACTACAAATCTGCTACCCACCAGATACTGCTTGAATTTGGTTAAAGCATGCATGATTGCTAGCATTTCCTTGTCGTAAATAGAGTAGAGTCATTCTGACTCGTTGGGCTTCCTGCTCTCGAACACAATGGGAAGGCCTCCCTGCATCAAAACTGCTCCAATCCCCACCCCTGATGCGTCGCACTCTAAGACAAACAACTGCGAGAAGTCTAGAAGGGTTAGAACAGGGCATGTGCTCATAACCTCCTTCATTTTATCAAATGTCTGTTGTGACTCTTATGTCCAATGCAAAGCACCCTTCTTGGTCAAGTTTGTGAGTGGTGTTCCCAACTGTAAAAAGCCCTTGACGAACTTCCTGTAGTAACATCATAACCCAAAGAATCCCTTCAACTCTGTGAGGTTCTTGGGTGTTGGCCAATCCAGAATGGCCCTGATCTTCTCCTAATGAACATGTACTCCCTGCTCACTGATGATATGCCCCAAGTACAGTAGTTCTCTCATGCCAAACTCACATTTGGGTTCCTTGGCATATAATGACTGTGCCTGCATAATGCACAAGACCTCCTCCAAATGTGCCAAATGCTCATCCCACGTCCCGTTGTAGATCAATATATCATCAAAGAACACCAAAAGGTATTTCCTCAACTACCCTTTGAAGATGTGGTTCATGCAAGACTGGAAAGTGGCTAGTGCATTGGTCAACCCAAACGGCATGACCAAGAACTCAAAATGTCTGAAATGGCATCTGAATGCGGTCTTCTCTATAGTAAATCCCCAAGAATTTGTAATTAGCGAAACCCTAGAAACCCTAGGGCCAAAAAGTCAAAATGCTCGAAAATGCAATCTGAAGCTTGTTGGAGGTGGGCTGGAGGAGGCCGTACACTCCTATACAATTTTTAGCCCCAACGTCCAAGTGGCAAGTGCTGAAAATCCTCAAAAAGGTAGGTCGTACAGATTTTCTAGAAACCCTAAGAGGGTCGTACGCTTTTGCAGAAGAGTAAGGATGACTGAAATTTACTTGTGCAATGGGTTCTTCAAGACCTATGCTCTGAAACCATGTTTATTTTTCAATAAGCTAGGCTTAAACATGAAATTCATTCCATTTTTAGCATTTTACTTAAACCATAAACAATTTGTTGTAGCAACCAAGATCACAAGAAGAAACACCATGCACAAGTACACAAGAAGTATCCTAGGAAACCCTTCTCAACAAGGGAATAAAACCCAGCCAATCCTCTGCTAGATTCTTCAAGAGAAAGACCTCAACCACCATAAAGAACGAGCACAGAAAAGGGTGCTTCACAAACCCTAGAAGACTAGCACCCAAGAGAGGTGCGCACTTTTCCCAAGAACAAGTGTTTGCTGAAATTTCCAAACTCACACTTGTGATATGATTCCTCAATGGGGAATTTACCTTTATTTATATTAGATTGAACCTGTCAACAGTAGTGTCTACTGGCACAACAGGGCCAACCTCAATAACTTAAAATATAATTAATAACCATATTAATTATCTTTTACATTAATTATCTTTCACTTTATGGTGGGGCCGACTTGTACCCTTTACATCACAAATAGGGTTACATGTAAGTTTGACTCTTGTACAATATAGCAAGGGATCTCATACACCCACTAGTGCTTAGCCATTAGGGGCACATCCATCTATGCTCAGCTACAGGGATGTCCACATCTCTATCTCACTGTGTCTCACAGGAGAACCACACTCACTAGTGCTTAGCCACTAGGATCACGTTCACCTGTACTCAGCCACAGGCACGTCCAACTCGGCAGATCTTCTTTCTCACTGCGTTACACAAGAGAATCATCTGGAGTATCACATCATCTCAACTCTCTACACAGAGGAGGCTAATACATCGTTTCATCTCTGTCTTAGAACGATACACCCAACTCATGGGCTTCCCCATACGTTCATCTGTGCTCATCCACAGGTACTCCAACTCAGCAGATCTACTTTCTCACTGCATTACACAGGAGAATCATCTAGAGTATCATCTCAACTCTCTGTACAGAGGAGGCCAACACAACGTTCCAGTTCTATCTCAGATAGGAACCACACACCCATCTCATGGGCACACCCAACTCATGGGCACACCCAACTCATGGGCTCTCTCTCAGGTCGACTCAGTCAGTCTGTGTCCTGGAGGATGTCTCACGCAGCTGTAATCATCAACAAAACCAAGGATCTCACTTGCTACAATAATAGGAAGATTGCAACCTATGACCCTAAAACTCAAAGGAATCATAAAAAATAGAAACACCAGAAGATTTTGGAAGTACACACAACTTAGTAGATGTCAAAGTGCCAAAAAGATAAACCTTTTAGTATTTCCTACCAAATATCTCATTGTTACAATTATAAATGAATAGGGAATCACAGGAGTAGGAAGATGCCATAAGGTTCTTATACAAATACAAAATTTGGATTTGCAACTATTCAACAATCTACCACTGGGATAGATATGTTGTTAGGTGTAGAATGGTTGGTCTAGTTAGGTACTTACACCACAAACCTCCAAGCACAATTACAGAGAAACAATTTTGCAGGGACTCAAATTCCCAGAGTAGTGATCCCCTTATTGGGAATCCTCTAACCTATCTGGTGGTAAGGAAATGGATAATATTAAAGCAGTTTTCAAATACATAGTAAATATCTCAAACTTGAAACTCGTTAAGTTGACACTAACATATTTATTTTATCAGAAGTGTGTGATGCTGAAAAACTGTCATCCCTTGTCACAGAACTTCTGTTGCAGTTGCAAATGTATTCGAGTTTGATTACCAAAATCTAATGAATAAAAAAAATTGGAGTAAATTAAAAACACAAGAAAGAAGCATAGACTAGCCACTCTATAGTCGACAGTGGACCAAGAATGTGATTTTTGCAGCTTGCAACTACATAGCTCACAGTAGTACATGCACATGAGAAAGGGGGGGGAGAGGGAGAGAAAGTACCAGAGAAAGAAGAAGTTTCCCTATATTGCCATAAAAGTTTTCCAGGGAATCTGCATAAAATCAACACAATCCAACACAGTTCATATCCAAAAACTGTACTACAATAATAACAAGCAATCACGTCCTAGAAAATCATTCAAAGTGAAAGCTATCAAAAAACCCTAAAATTATTTTCAAACATTTTAGCATTTTTTCTTATAGAGAACAAACAATCTTTACATAGAAGAAATACCTTGATCAATAGATTGCATGCCCATTTGTGCGAAGTTTGCAAGCCCGCCAGACAAATCCAGTAAAATGTTTCCTATGCTCCATCCTTCTGTGCTCTTCCGCATGAAATTCATGTATGCCTGACCACAGATAGATTGAGACTTTAGAAACATAAAAAATGCAGACCTTAGCAGTTAGGACAAGGAAAAACAGTCCAGACTCCAAACAGTAACCAATCAAAATATATGTTTCCTATTACACAAAGTCAACATATAAGATCTCCAATTCAAAACAGTCATACCATAAGAGCCTATATTGAATCAGCCATGTCATATAATGATGGTTAGGCTGTCATATGCAAAAAAAAATTACTTTGTAATGGTCATAAAGGAATTATATAATTGGTACTAGTATAACTATGAAAACTCAACAGATTAATTTTATCCTCAAAAAGAAAACACAGAACTTGGTGTCCATGGGCTGACAAACAGGAAGATTAATTAGACGGGAAATTGACTTCAAACTCCTACACATGCTGATCTTTCCTAGCCATTAAAACAAAATGCTTGGCAATGATATTGAATATTCTGTTGACAGAAAATGAATTGGCTGATCTTAACGGTCCATTGCATTCTGTGTTATCCATGACTCTGGACAATTACTTTTGAAATTTCTACTAAGGGTTTATAATGATCTTAGGTAACTCGATCCCATAAGAATGCCTGATAGGTCTAAATATTTATCTGAGAAACCATAATTCTATGAGTTTTTTGTGACATACTAAAATGAATCACCTCTAGTACTCAACTGGGAAAAGAGCACAAGGGCTCACACAATACTATTTCCATGGGAATTTGTGTAAGTTCTAGTAATTCATGGTGATTACGAGTTCTTGCTAACCAAATAAAATATGTGGATGTAGATTGTACCATCCAACATAGCATTTGAGAGTGAAGATCTTCCTTAAATTAAAAGAAAACAATCATGAGTGAAAGATGGTGGCATCTACTGGTACATGCACATTTTTGGGGTTCAAAATATAGGCTTCACTTATAGAAAAAGCTAAACACCAATTAAGATTGATAAGAGACCTACAACATATCCCATAAAAGAATTAGTAAACTTGTCACATCACCATCTGTGAATTAGCATTCAACCATAATCAACAAAGTGCAAATTCCTACATATATACCTATAGCCCCACAAGATTGGAATCACTATCCTCTCATTGTTAGATAAAAGTTACAACACAAATAGATCAAATTCACGGAGTTTATAAGGGTATGGTATTAAAAGAGATAGGCAATGACCCAACAGTCAATGGATAAGCTTATACCAGTTAGAACCATAAAATTCAAAAGATGGTAAGTGGATTCATTTGACTTTGTCATTAGCATACTAGTAAATTGGTCCATGTACAAGGGTATTTACTATGTAGTATAACCTAAGTAATGGGATACGTCCAGACCCCCCTCCGTGTCACGTATCCTACGTGTCGGACACGATACGTGAGGACACGTGTATGGAACATGTCTTGTTCACAAGACACGTTTCAAACACGTGTCCGACACTTACCCTCAGTGTGTCATGTTATCGCACAGTTTGTAGTTAGGGTAAAAGACGGATGAAAGGATGTCAAACTGGCGTAACTGAACCAATCCCACCACTGTCACCTCAATGGGAAGGTTCTTTCTGTTTAGGGAGGTAAGGCCCAGGGGAGACATCCTCGGTGACCTGGGGTTTTGAGAAGGAAAAAGGTTTAGCAAGGATAAGTGATAATAATCCCCCTCACAAGTCACCACCTGATCAGAAAGTCCCGGCTAAACAGCCAATAAAGATAAAAGATAACCAGAAGTAGTAACCAATAGATCACCTGCCCGAGACAAAGCAGCAATGAAACTATGCATGTGTAAGCTTGCTTGCTGGTTAGTACTTCATATAATCAATGACTTTTCTGATAATAAGCAATTGAGCAATAATATTGACGAAGTAAATCAATGTTTGTACAATAGCAATGATTACAATATTACTTCTCAATACATGCTAAAGAAACTTTGGCATTCAATGTAACGATATCAACACTTTAGGAACAATGCCTTAACCAATCATTCAATTGCTTTAAAGATAAAATGAAAGCTGCATACAGGTGTTTATATCATGAAAAGGTGACGGCAGCACTAGGGTTAGTAAAATTAGTCTAGGCTAGGGTTAGTAAGAGTTAAAGGTTGTTCAAACTATTTGGTTGTCTGTATGATCAAGAGTACTCAAACAATGGAGGTCTTAGATCAATGCCTTATTAGGGTAAATGGAGTCAAAGAGGGCTACAAATGTTGAAGGGCCATGATGATAATAACATGGCTAGAGACAAGAGATTTTGATGTTGAAGTGTTGCTATAGAAAGGCTTCAACAAGTCAAACCCTAGGGGAGACGGCTCACTATGGTGTAGGTGACCTAGGCCCTAGTGCATCTTCCTTCTTCTCCAGCTCAAAAGACAAAAATTACATGGCTATCTTGAGCAAGAAATGATATGGCTGAAGCCAAGAGAGTTAAATGTTGAGGTGTTGCTAAAGCAAGGCCTCGACAATGAAACCCTAGGGGAGAAAGGCTCACTAAAGTGTAGAACAGCTAGGCCTTAGTGCTTTCTCCTCCTTCTTCAACTCATAGACAAGAAAACGGCAGCTAGGCTTGAAGACTAGGATTAGAGTGTTGCAATGGAAAGGCTCTATCTTGCTTCAGCAAATCAAATGGCTCTTCATCTTAGTAGGGACATGAGACAAGGACCTTAGCATGTGCTTGTCACCTAGGGTTTAATTCAGCAAATTATAATAACAAATGCAAGTAAACAATACTACAACCATTCAATCAAGAGGTTTTGCAAAAATTCACTTACATAAACCAAGAATTCATGTAGAAAAACCCTAGTTGTAAACCTTCCACCAAGAGAAATGCCCAAAAATAGCCAAAAACAAGCTTCCTTCAACAAGTGTGCCTTAGAATTTCAGCCAAAACCCTAGAATAGGGCGCAAATTTCAGACCTCACCAAGTGGTGAGTGAAAGATGATGATAAAAAGAGAGTTTTGCTCTCTTACTTATACAGTACAAATGACCTTAATTAAATTTTAGGTCATTAAAAGGCCGACAAGGCCAAAATACACAATAATATTGTTTTACATTAAAATGTTATAAACTAAAACCCTAATCAAGCTAAAACAAGTCGTCATGCCCCTTCTAGGGTGACGTTAGCCCTTTCTAGGGCAAATGCAACCTCCTGGAGCAAAACGTTAGCCCTCCTTGGGCTTCTCCAACCTGCCACACATGCCAAACTGCCCTGTCTATTTGCCAAAACGTCCATGAAGCAAGGATGACGTCATGAGCCTCCTGGGTGACGTCCTAGGCCTTCCAAGGCCAACGTTCCAGTGAAGGGGCACAACCCCCCCTAGGTACAGGTCTGCTTAGCTGCCTCTGGTGGATTCTTCTGCTCTTCCCTGGTACAAACGCTCTTCCCTATCTCTACCCCCTGTTGGGGTCTCAACATCCATCGGGTGGGCTCTTCAGCCCCATGGAGGTCCAAACTAATCATCTCCCCATGTGTAACTATCCAACGTGGTACCTGTCCGTCGAGCATGATCCTGCACATCAACAGATACGCCATCCATGGGCTCATAAGTCACAGGGATCATAGCAATGTCAATCACATCTAATCGTCAATATTATTAAACATGTGCATAAAACCCCTTTACCCTAGTCTAGTGCTCAAAGACATTATACAAGTCTGCAATGCAAGTTTGGAGGAAGTGACAAGGCGTCCTATTGGGCTAATGTCTACTAGAAGAGGGATGTTTCTGGAAAGGATTAAATCCAAGTCATGTAAGTGGGTGAGGTGGATGGGGATGCCTGGGCGAAAGTTACAGTGATAGCAGGGATGGCTTACCAGTGGGTGCCTCTGGGGAGAGTGAGTTGCACCTGTCATGGATGCAAATATTTCCAAGCCCATTCATGCCTTTTATCTTCATTCTTT
>JASDQU011400326.1:8078-21633 GCA_032191745.1 Picea mariana | reverse complement strand
ACCTTTGAATCAGGAAGATAATCAGGCTCCACAACCAACATGATGGTGATGCCCCGTCAACTAGTCACATTAAGTTTGGTAAGAAGAAGACAATTGTCAAGTTTCCTTGCATGTTATGAAAAGGTGATCATTACTCTCACCTTTGTCCTCATATGGATGATGCTTCTTCTCATTTGGAAAAGATTCAACTTCCAACTGGTTATCGTAAGATTCCTCCCAACCCATCGTTCGTTGATAGAATGGTCAATCTAGTTCCATCCCCGGTCAGTCTAGTTGATCAGGTGGTCCATCTAGTTTCATCCTCGGTTGAACCACTAACCAAAGTAGTTGATCCAGTTATGTCATTGGTCAGCCCCACTCTTCATCTAAAGAGTGATCCCAAAGTATCTAATCCAGTTTCTCCATTGGTCATCCCCACTCTTCATCTAAAGAGTGAATCCAAAGTGGTCGATTTGGTTCCTCCATTGATCAATCCCACTTCTCCTTTGAAGAGTGCTACCAAAGTGGTCAATTCGGCTCCTCCCCCCATCGATCCCACTCCTAATTCAAAGAGTGAGGATGTCGCTCAGGTCTACCTCATTAATATTTATTCACCCAGACAAGGGGTCACTCCACCCATCTCGATGGCACCCCCTTCAAGGAATCAAATGATTTCTATTGATTGGAATCATTTGACAGAACCCCGTCTTCCTTCTTACGTGCCTTTCCAAATCACCATGAAGGTTTGTGATAGGAGTATCCCTAACACTGTAATATATGAAGGTGCTTCTATTATCATCTTATCCGCTAATTCTTGGAAAGCTTTTGGTTCTCCACAGCTTGCACCCGTGACTCAGAATTTGTTAACCTTTGACAAAAGAGCTAGTCGACCTTTAGGGATCCTTCCTCAATTTCTGGTTACTTTGGAAGGAAAAACAGTTTACATTTATGTGATGGTAGTTCATGACCCCTTGGACTTTAATCTGCTCCTCAGGTGAGACTATGTCTATGCTATGAGAGCTTTAATGTCCACTCTCTTTCAAGTGATGTGTTTCCCTCACAATGGAAACATAGTAATGATCAATCAGTTTTCATTCATTGACCCTCATCTGATGGTCAACCATCCACCTTCCCTAAACTGTCCTTACATGCCAACGATGTTAGCCCCACCACAGGTCAATTATGTAACGACCTGCCCCATGCATTCAACCCCACACGAGAAGGAATCCCTCCCTTCTCTTGACTTAGATTGGGTAGTTGACATGGTCATCTGTTCGATAGAGCTATTAGAGCCAGATCTCCCTACCCTTATCGAGGTCGTCGACATGTATTTATTCTTGAGTGATTTTCTTCCATCTAGCGAAGATCTCTTGGAATCCATGATTGACGTTTTTCCCTTGACATGTATTCCTTCCAGAGCATTGTCCTCTTGGAATCCATGATCAAGGAGAGGAACTACGAGCATAGTTTTGCTTCTTTGTGGCAAGCTCGTTAAAAAATGAAATAGAAGCTACGAGCATAGTTTTTCTTCTCTGTGGAAAGCTCGTTAAAAAATGAAATAGAGGTCTTGAGCATAGTTTTCATCTCTGTAGAAAGCTCGTTAAAAAATGAAACAAAAAATCTAGGGATTCAACCCAGAGCCCTGAGCATAGTTATTTTCCTGTGTCAAGCTCGTTAAAAAATGAAATAGTCACCTCTCCTAAAAAATCAAGTATTTTTTTAGGTCTTGTCTTTGAACCTTCATTTCATCCACCCTTATCCTTTTTCTGCATCTGGTACAAAAATTGGTGACAACCTCAAAGGTGGTGAATGAATTGAAGCTTGGGGGGGCATGTCTCCAGCCTTTGATTATCATTATGGAGTTAAGCCACTAGCTTTTCAAGCCGAGGTAAGAGTACCAACCATCCATGAGTATCCCAACCTTTGGAAATTACGTTGGGAATTTACAAGCATAGTTTAATTTTGTTTCAAGCTTGTGTAAAAATGAAACCAATACCGAGCTTAGTCTTTGTTCTTTCATGTGCTCGTAAATGCATGAGAATAAGTTATCGAGATTAGTATTTGTTCTTTCTCATGCTCATAAATACATGAGGATGTAACCGAGTAGACTTTTATCACTTTTTCGGACTCGTAAAGGTTATACAAAAAAGGAACCCCCTGGAGTCTCCTTTAATCTCTTTTCAGACTCTCTAAACATGAAAAGATTATTGAGTGATCTTGTTTCTTTTCACACTCATTAAAATGTTTGAAATGGCGTCTTTCGAGTGGTATTTTATCTCTTTTTCGTCCTCGCGAGACTAAAATTACAAAAAAGGAAAACCCTGGAGTCATCTTTAAGTACTTTTCAGACTCTCTATACATGAAAAACCACCGAGTTTTCCTTCTCTGGACTCATTAAAATCACACATTGAAGGGCCCATATGGGACCAAACCCTTACTTCTTCTGGTTTTTTAAACAAAAGAAGAGAAACTTATTGAAGGTGAGTTATATCTAGCATGTGTTATCCTCCTAGAGATCGTTAAATTAAAAAGAGGTACTCATCTATCCGAGTGGGGGAAAAAATTGAAGGAAGTGGGTCAAGTTTTTGAGAATCCTTTATGGCATCTTTTATCGCCCTTGAACATGGCACTTGTTTGTGTCTGGTCTTACAGTTTGGTAATCCACTTGTCTCTGAGTCATACTAATTCCATGTGTTGTCATACTTTTTCGTCCAGTCGAAGAGTGATCTTATTGTCGTCACATTACATTTTTGGTACTCGTCAAGTCAATGTTGCCAAGTCAGTTGTTGTGCCTCATTATATTCAAGGGAAGTTTCACTTCAAACCATCCATCTGCAATATTGCCAATTTCCATTTCCTGTGTCAGTCCATACTCATTTGATTCACCATATTACATCACTTTCCTATGTCATTTTTGTGTCGATGATGGAGGATACATCAAGGCCCTCCTTTGACGAGTATTTTCCTATCGACTTCAACACATCATCTAGGAATTAGACTTAGAAACCAGTTAGTACCTTGGGACATGCATGCCTCAATGACATGCCTCCTCACTTCCGACAGTGGGTTTACATCATTGACCTCTGATCGGATGATTCCATGAATGTTTGACCTCAACTCATTTATTCACATTCGTTGGAATGTATTATGGTACCTTGGGAGTCATTAACATCATTGGTGATTTCCCTCGCACTTGTTAACGGTTTACCTCAATGACCGGTAATCAAGTGGTTTCTACCATGTTCAACATCAAAACATCTATTCACATGGCTAGATTCATACAACATTGAGATTGGGACAAAGACCCTAGGTTGAGATTTCACTCTGTTAACTGCTTTACCTTTACCCAGGCTGCAAAGGAGATCATTTGAGCATGTTGATATAGACTATCACATAGATCCACATTGTATTGGTTTGTGGCTATGTTTTATCATATCGTAGCTCCACTATGTATTTTTCGTGGCTATGATTAGTTCATGTCATGGAGTTATGGATCCACATTGTATATTTGGTGGCCATATCCTTAGTCAATATTTTTTTATGGATCCGCAGTGTATTGGTCGGCGGTCGTGCTTTGAGTCATCTCGTATTCTGAGCATATGTATGCTTTCCTTAGAAATGGAACATATATTAATAATGTTTGATGGTTGTTTGCAGCTTCTTCCAGGTTCTCCAACTCCAAACCCTTGCATTAAATATTTTTAAAGTGTTTTGACCATCATTCTCTCTTATGACCTTGCACTTTAGGGGGCATTCTCTTGCACATGAAATTCACGCACCTAGGTACCTCGCCCTAAGTGTCGTAAGTGTCATATAAGTGTCTCATACGCCTTAACACCATGGAATAACCTATGTCACAATCCCTAGTCAATGTTGAGGAGGGATATATTACATGAAGGCCAAAATACCAAGTGCACATGAATTATTATTAATATTCATGAAAAAAAAATTAATTAAGTGTGAGAATCAAGTGCACATGAATTATTATTAATATTCATGAAAAAGAAAGTAATTAAGTGTGAGAATTCACCTCACATTTGGTTTCCTATTTTTTAGGGAAGGTGGAGGATCCCATGGATGGTTGAAATATTTCCTCCTTAAATCCTTGAAAGATATTTCCTCCCTAAAATCCTTAAGAAATATTGTCTCCCTAAATATCTTGGAGATCCTTTTTTTAGTGCATCTGATGAGAGATCCTCTCCATGGTGGTTAAGCCTCCAAATCCTATATAATGAGGGATTTCCATGGAGGAGGGGGGCATGGAGAAGTTTAGAGATACCAAAATTATGATCTCATAAGGAAGGAAGCAAATTGGAGGTATCAAACTTATGGTCTTGGGAGCTTTGTGCAAGGGTTGGACGAGGAGGACTTGGAGAGGCTATTGCGACTTCATATACAGTTTGTAAGTATATATTTAGAGTTCTCATTAATACATGTGCTTGGATTGTTTCCTTCAAGTTGGTGTACATTTTCATGGACTTGTCTCTTTGGATGAATCTAGTTTTAAACTAATCATGGTAGAATAGGAAGTATGCTTTGTCTTCGTGGTTTATTGGACTGCAGGACTTGTTGAAAGGCTTGGGGATGAAGGCTCAACTTAGACTGAGCAAGGACAAACGTCAAAAAAAGGTACTCATACTCTCTTCCTGTTCTCTATTTAATAGTTTAGCTATGTTTAAAGGAATGTCAGTGATCAAAGTTAGCACTTTTTTGTCTTGGTCATAGGGGTCTAAGATCCAAGAGGGAATTCACTTGTCCACAGGGGAATTTTCCTACAACACTCACACACCCACTTGTTTCCATCATCAATTCATCATGTAAACCATAAAACCTATTTTTATTTCAAATTACACAAATTGGTTGACACAAGTTTTAAGTTTACATCAACCTTTCTTCATTTTTCTTTCAAGTTCATTTACATTGTATGCATGTCATAGTTGTGATGAAAAATCCCTCTTTTCATTCATTGTTTAATCAACACCATAAAAATATGCATGTGGAGATGATGTTGTATCAATGTCGCTAAGTATTGCATGAGGCATCCCTTCAAGAGGGGGTTATAGGTCTAGTAAAGAAGGGCACACACCCCAAGAGGGTGACTATGTCTACCTAGTCATATAAAAAATATAATAAAGAGGGTACTTAGCTAGAAAAGACCACATGTGAATATTAATGTGTTTCCAACACCCCCACAATGTTAGCATGGTGACATGAAGGTTTATAAAGTACAAGGGTGGGCATACCCACCTCAATAGAGATACAACAATACTGTAAAATATAAAGGACAGTGGGTATGAGATGACCCAACTCAAATAAAAACATGGATGGKTATATGAAGATCCAACCATCATGATAGAATTTCTCAATCCTAGAGGAAATGTCRCCATTGAACTTCTTATCATCAGGAGACACATGATACTAATATGGCTATCTGATAAGGAAGTGTTGAAAAGATGTGTAAGTACATAAGAGAAGTGAATGGGCACGCCCAACTCAATGCAAATTCAGTGATAGTTGGAAGAAATCAKAGTGTCTTTGTGATGATCCAATTCAATACAAAAGTTGACCTAACAACTTGAAATAATGTTGCCACCAAACTACCCATCCACATGAGAAAATTGTCGTTGACTAGATCATCCAATGGAGGAGGGAAAGAAGACATATCCTTGTGATATTGTGCACCCACTGGAAGAGTAGTACTATTAAATTGCTCATTTGGTGAAGGAACACTAGAAGAAACAACATGAATAGAAATGGAGAATATAGTCATTGATATGATCAATTGTTGGAAAACATTGTCACTGACTTTCTCATCGAATCAAGGAGGCTGGGAAGACATATCATTTCCATACTGTGTATCATTGGGAAAATGATACTACTGAATTGTACATTTGAATAAGTGACTAAAGAGACAACCTATATAAACGATGATTGCAATGATTGTTTGACTCATTTGCTAGAAACAATTGTCATTAACATGTGCATCCAATGGAGGGTGGGAAGGTATATCTCTAGAATATTATGCATTTACTAGGATAGTGGTACTGAACTATCCATCTAAAGAGGTGTTTGAGAAACATCCTATAATAGAGAGGATATAGGAGTATCCACCTTAAATAATATCAATTGTAATTGAAGTGAGAGTAAGAAAATCCAACTTCATATATCCAAAAGATATTGAATACAACCAAGCATGATCAAATACAATAAGTGTGTGGGTTTATGGATACCCAACATAGGTGCACTTGAGAGAGAGAAGCTTAGAAGGAATCTCAAATATAAGATGAAAGTGGGTTTATAAATACCCAACTCATTACAAAGAGTGGGCATGGCCAAAATATAGAATATAAGTGACTGAAATACAAGTGAGAGTTGGTGGGTGGATAACCATGTCAAGAAGATGGTCCACTCTAGTCAAAATAAACAAGTGAGAAGGTTAATGAATACTCATCTCAACATAGGGTTGGCCCTATGCACATCCTCTGTGAAGATGGATAGGGGGATAGGAAGAGAAAGAATTAGATATCACTTTTCCCTTGTAATGTTGAATGTAAGACATTTTAAGATATAACCTCCCTAAAACACCATATTGCCAAAACCAATATGGTTCCATAATGGGGCAAAGGGGTCTTTGGTGTAGATTTCAAAGGATCCATTGAACTATGTTGTATATAATATGTCCTATAAGGACAAATATCACCACACAATCAAAATAATCCACTAAAATAAATTTAGAATCCTCTTTGGAATCATTAGTAAAGTAAAGTGGGGTAGATCGTGTGGACCCGAGAGTGTACATTGCATCAAAGGAGTTGAGAGGGGTCTCTCTTAACAAAAAAATGACTAGAGGTTTCTTAGAGTCTCAATGAACCATTGTTGTATGATAAGTAGGCCTTGTTCACCAACTGCAATATCCAACATAAAAATACTAATCCTCAAAATATGAATAAAACTCCAAATAAGGTGGAGTCAATACCAAGAGTATCATCCTATGAATTTGGTACAATCTGACTTGTAAAATATTTGTGAGGACCTCAAGAGAAGTAGATAAGAACAAGAACAAAAACGCTAAGCATAAAAAAGGTTTAATAAATAAGAAGAAGTTCATACCCACTTTGGTACCATGTTGAGGTAATAAGAGAGTGTGAAGGATCGAATGGAGTCACCAACAAAACATAAATTGATATGAACCATAAGAGAAGAGAAAATGAACCACAAACAAGAGAAACACAATATATGATGCTTGTGGGATAAGTAATCAATCACTATGATCAATATGATACAAATGATACAAATGCCAACGTGGGTGGTGTATTTATACACAACTAAAGTGAGGTGTCCCTTCAAGAGGGGGTTATGGGCCCCTAGAACAAGGGCACACATTCAAAGAGAGTGACTAGGATGACCTAGTCAAATAAATAAAAAAAATTGCTTAGCAATAAATGACTACATGTGAAGATTACCATAACTACAACAACTTGAACCTCCTCATTTACAAAAAGAAATTATTGAATTTTGCACTTGTAGTTAATTTTTTTCACCCTTGTTGTACCTGCACCTAGTTGCACTCATGCAACACTAATATTATTCAAGGAGATCAGTTGGACAATGTCTTGAACCAAGCTAACTATTGTATTAAGTCATAATTACTAAATAAGAAAAATTCACAAGGACTACCATATATTCATTTATCATGGATATTTAAATATGATTATTTAAATCTTCACACACCAAGTGTTTGAATAATATACCTAAAAAGAGACCACCAAGATTGTTATTAAATGGTCAAGAGACCACAAATACTTTCATTAAATGATTAATAGACCATGAAGACTATTTCATTAAATGATCAAGAATCTATCTTTTTATTCGTTTCTTAGGGATACTATTTCCTACACCATTCAATTCTTTTGCAAACATCCATTTCGTTAATGACATGATACAAGGGAGGTTTGGGCCTCCTTATAAGGTTGGTGGTTTTGAAATTGAAATTATCAAATAAATTAATTATAAAAAAGGGTTCAATGTCAAGTTTGGAAACCCTTCTCAAACACAAGATTGATGGCCCACCATAGTTTACCTATTTGATTCTAAGAGCATTTTCCAAAAGGGATCAATGGTCGACCATTTTTTTCCTATTTTCCTTGCATGGCATTTCCTATTGTTTTCCTATTTGCCCCACTTCATCATAATTTAATTTAGATGTTCCATTTCTTATTCAAGATGCTCAATTTAGTTTGTAGGAAACTTGATCAATTGTAAGCGAGTCAATTGGTTTTACTGACTTACATTGCAAGTTCATGAAAATAACATTTTGAAGCCTCCATAGATATGAGTTACCCTTCTAGGGTCTACTTTTAATTATACACAACTGAGAGTTCCATCCCTCCTTAATTCTAATTTGTTGTCCATCTTGATAGTGAATAATTAATGCTTGTGAAGCACGATCTCTTATGCAAATATAGAAGAATTAATGTTCTTTGTGAGCTTATTTTGTTTAGATAAGAAACATGATAATTAATTAATGTGCTTTCCTTTGCATTAAAACTTTACACAATATAAGAGTTTTTTTTCATGAGGGACTATGTTGCAGAGAAAGGGAATTCCTTTTTTGGTGTTGTGAAGGATGGGAGGGAAGAGTTATTTTATTAGCACTATGGGATGGGCTATGTGTGTGAACTAGAAACAATAGCTATATCTTTTCGCTTGTGGTCTCACAACCTTGGCTACGCAGAAAATCGCTTGTTTGTAGCTAGTTGGAGGTTAAATTTCCAAAAAATATTATTTAATCCTAATACATGTTGGTTTTTATGTTATGTAATCCACTAGTGGTAAAATGAATGCAATTGGAATTTAAATGCATGTGAAATTTTTGCAAGTGACATGGGTTGGGCCAAAAAATAGTGCTTTTTCTTATTATCAATGTTTTTTGGGCTAGGAAGCCATATACAAGGCCCTAAACTATAAGACATGCTTTGTAGAAAGGACACTTTTTTTGAGGGTGGAATACAATCCAAATCTTAAGGAGTTGGTATAAAAATGATGGCCCTTAGGTCCCAATCCCTAGTTTAAGGATATAAACCATCGAGTGTTCCCTTAATCCATATATTTAGGGACTAATTGTGGATCTACATCGCCTATTTTTGGAGTTACAAGGATTGATTGTATCTTTAGGGCCGAATGGGTATCCATATGTCCTAATTAAGGATATTTGTGGCCTAATTATATTGGATCTACAACACATGATTAGTTATGTATAAAGCATAATTAGGGAATTAAAGGGCCTTGTTTGTTTTCCTCCTAGTTTTCTTTGGGATTCTTTCTTCTTCTACTTCATCCTCCTCTTATTGTTGGTGTGCCTTGTGAGGATCCCTTTCTTCCTTGTAGGATTGATCTCCAAATCTCTTGATAACTTAAGAAATATCCCTTTTGGTTGGCCATAAGAAAATGTAATGATGGTGATAAAATAATGAGGAATGTATGAGTGGAAGAAAGTTTTCTTGAACTTTCTAATGGAATTCTAGAAGCTTAAGTTTACTCTTTTTGTGATTTTTTTAAATGCATCCCCGTGGCCTCTTTTTATAGACGAAGAATATAATCTCAAACTTGAAGTAGTTTCTTGTGAACTCCCTTCATGTATTAATGACATTTCATAAACTTAGTGTGCATTATGGAAGACTAAGTCATTAGAATTTATGAAGACCGAGGTCTAAACAAGTCCACACATACCCACTACATTTCCTAAATAAGAATGCACGCATTTATGACTTGTGAGATAACCAAATTTTGAATTAAATGGGGCCATGCATTTTTTGAGGATTTTACCATGCAACACACATAGAAAATATAAGATAAATTTCATCATCCATAAAATGGTCAACTAATGGTTTTGAATAGATTTCATACACCTCCTCATCCTCATTATCATAGTGTACCTGAATAATGTGCCTCTTACCTTTACCCCTACATCTATGATCTGGTTCCGAATGCACTTTGCAGCTATAGAAAAGTTTCTTGCTCCTAATGGGTGTAGGAATGCTCTATTCTTCCTTCCATCTGCTAGCTGGTAGTGATTCCCTCTCTTCCATTTGTCTACATAGTGTTCCAGTATGTTGTATGTCAGCTATCAACTCACATAGAGATAACTCCAATTCCTATCTATCCATTTCTCCCTATGGAAGACCCCTCAAAATTGGCAGGATTCTAAGCTCTGGATGCATGCGCTAATCCCCACTGGTTGGGAGGATCAACTCTCTGATACCACTGGAATGTTCCCAATCCAAGATGTCAGGAACATTTCGTTTTCATTGATTTTTAAATGTTTTCCAGTTGTGGCATTTCGTCAAACACTTTGCATTCTTAAGTCTCATGAGTTGCATTGGGGTTTAATATGATGGTTTTTGTGTGTGTTCGCAGCAATAATCAAAGAATATATATAAATGGAACATACCTCAACAAGATGCAAGATCAACAACACAAGCAATAACCAAAAATACCTCATATCTGATTTTATTCATAGTAGTAGAAGATCTTGACACAATAGATCTACATATCTGGAACAATAGAGCATGAAAGATCATAACACAATGGAAATAACCCAAGAAGAGATGATACAAGCCTTGAAAGGCCACATGGCTGCCGAAGATGAATGACACTTGAGATCTATGCCCACTACTGGATCAAACCCTTAATCTGGCATAGTTGTGCCCTGATGGAAAGCTGAATACACCCAACAATTCGGACTTGCTGCTAGAGGCCTCCAAACACTATGAAAATGGTTGGAAGAATAGATCGGGCCAAGGCCAAACCCCTAACGAAGTCTCAAGCTAAATGATTAAGTTTTGACCAACCAAATGAACAAACCCCTATTTGACTTGTGACCTCCTGGATGACTGAAACCCCAATAATTAGGCCTCTAACCTAAAGACCTCCAAAGGCTCTCAAAATGCATGGAACTGTATATTGGGGAAAGATGAATTCCCGACCAAAACCTCAAGTCAAATGGTGAATATCTGGGTCACCAAACAACGAAATCATCAATCTGCAATGCGCCCTATTTCTCTACAATTTGTGCCCAGCTCCAATAAATCAGATAAAATGTAAACCTCCTCTGAAATATACTAGAAATGATGGTCTAGGCCATACAGAGAAAACCCAGGATTTATTTTACCCAAACTCCTTCTCCTCTCTCTAGATCACGCTATTCTCCTCAAGGTGGTGCGCCCTCCTGCTGGAAATCCCGAAGTGTTGCGTCCTAACTCTCTCTGAACTTGTGACTGATGTAGAAACCACTTGTAACTGAGTAGATCTGACATAGAATGGTGAGGGAGGAATATTTCACCTATGTGACCAATCTTGGATCAAGATAGGTGAGCTCTTTCACCACCAAGTTGATCTCTAGGGTTTGTTAAGTCAAAACCCCCAAGTGCACGGGCTCACTAGCAAGAAGCCAGATATCAAATGATAATCAACATAATGAGAGAACAGAGGCCCTTGTCTCTCTTTTATCCTCCCTGCTCACCTTGTCTCTCCAAGTGAATTTTACTTTACTTAATTATTAATTAATTATTTAAATCGCTTTAATTAATTAATTAACCATTTTACCTCTAAAAAGAAGTTTATCCCTCCTTGTGGCTTCTCTGGCCACTGAACTTCACTTCTCATCATCCTATCCTGTAGTTCTATTCCTCCTGATTCCAATGCGCTATTACACTAAGAGGTTCCTCCAAGTATTATGTCCAATATGATCTCCTTAGTGAATTTAATTAACATATAGCCCAAAATAACTCAAAATTACGAAAATTGTCAGAATGCAACGGAACCAAAGCCAAGTTGTGAAGAATGGATCATGATGATGGAATAAGATGAGAGATGTAATCCGAGCCCCAAAAATCCCCTCAATATCCCATGTACTCTCTATAACCTCCATCTCGCTACTCTAGTCATCATAACACTCTGTAATATAATGATTTCCCAAAGTGGGGACATTACATTTTCCAATAAAAGAGAAACCGCTAGGGCCTAAGTCTTCTTACTTTCTAGCCGATTTTCTCTTAAGGACTTGGGTGTTTGAGGCCTTGGGTTACCAACACCTCCTCCATCCATTCCATCTCCTTTGGATAAGAACTATCATTTCTATTTTACTCTAAGATCTTTTGTTTCTATTGCTGACTCCATATACCGTAAAGCCACTAGTTCACTCACCTTGGTGATTGATTTGCTCAAAAAAATCTCAAACAACCTTCCTTGAAACTTTTACTAACTCTTACTAACCTTACATTAGACTAACTCCCTAACTAAATTGATGTTGATGCATAAGATTGTTACAACCATCTTACAATAGCAAATTCATCTTAAAAAAGTGACATTAAAAGATGATTAGACATTGCCAACTTTTCTTTTTACAAGTTGCTATCATTCTGTCAAATTGGATCTATATTCTCTTGTATTTTTTAAGAATTTTTGAAGCATAATTACTGCGGATGATACCAAACATTCATTGTTGTTATAGATAATTACTTTTGTTGCAGTCTTACATCAGCTTACTTATTTCTTAAAGGTTCATGATTTTATGAAGCACTAACATCRTATGGTACCTTGRATTTGCATTCTTTTTCTATTGTTGTCTTGCTCTGGGAAAGTACGCATCATTTATCTTTTGCTTCATCTATATAAGACACAAAGAACCTTTGAAATTGAGTGACTTGTGAGACGGGGGAACTTTCTTGCCTTATCCTTCTCAGACCCTCAGGTCAYTGGGGACGTCTCCCCTRGGGTACATTAATATACTCCTAAATAGAAAGGGGTTTCCTATWAAAGTGACAGTGATAGGTCACTCCATGTTACGCAAATCTTGTTTCCGCTTGCCTAGGTCTTTGGGCAAGTACAAATTGTGCGATAAAAGGACCCATAAGATGCATAAACACTCAAGGTACTAGTTGATGGATAGGAGGTCTCATCATGCCATGGACATGTAGAGATATGACACTACCACCTATCTGACCATCACACCAGGGTAGTGGCTCTTGGTGGCATAGCCAAGAGGAAGGGGGTCTCATCACAAGCCAATCTTCTCATTTTCGTAAAGTGTTTGTGGATAACATTGTCATCTCTGGTCATCAAGCCAGGACAATGGTCCTCAACTTTTCCCTTGAAAGAAAAATATCAAAAGAAATAAAGCTAACAATAAAAGGCAATGAATGGGCTAGGAAACAATTGCATTCATGACAAGGTGCAACTCGCCCTCTACAAAGTCACCCACATGTAAGGATTTACATTTCCTTGTTATTACATGCACCCCATGCCCAAATACCTACCCCATGCCACCTCATACACTTACCTGACTTGGATTATGTCCCATCTGGGAAACACCCCAAACTTAAGGGAGGTTAGACCAATAGAACACCCTCGGACCTTCTCCAAACCTTACTTTTCAAATTGCATAACGTCTTTGAACATGTGTCTAGGTTAAGGGTGGTTTGATGCACATGTTTGGGTAATTTAATTATTGGATGTGATTTACATGCTATGATCCCTGTGACTTATGAACCCCTCGAGGGTGTACTTGTTGTTGCTG
>JASDQU011400325.1:53625-63707 GCA_032191745.1 Picea mariana | reverse complement strand
TAGGGCTATTCCCACGCATGGTGTGATAGAAAAATTGAAGGTTTGCCTTGACCGATAGCCAGAGATAGTTTTCCTAATGGACATTGAGGTCATAGATGTCCCAGATGTTTGGGGAATGTTTTTGTCTAGAAAATTTACTGCAATGTTGGGTGGTACTTTACAGATGGATTTGACCTATGCTGCTACACCCATGGATGTTGAGACCAATGCTCACCTACCCAACCTACCAATGGCAAGGGATCATGTTGAAGAGATTGACCTTGACCTTGAGGATCCCTTAGAGGAGCTCCCTAAGAAGGTCAAGGAGTCCCCTTTAGAATTTTTCACAGATGACCTCCCTTTCATCCAAGAAGAAGATTTTGATGACATGGTGTGGCCAAAAAGGGAAGATTACCAGTAGCAACTAGACAGGTAAAAAGACAAAGAAGTTGCCTATGTCACAATATTGAACAAAGGTGATACAGAGTTGTCGATTAGACCGAGCCAAGAAGATATTCTTACAATGGAATCCCACCCCCCTCTCTCAAAGGCAATATACCAAGGTAATCAAGAAATAGTTGATCTCAAAGGAGGGCATTGCAAACAAGGGGAATTGGTCTTAGAGTGGGATACAAGAAAGGGCCAGCCTGATACACGTAAGGATTTTGGGAAATTTTGGCTTGGCCCCTACACGATTGAAGAGAAGTGTGTCAATGATTCTTACTAATTATCCATGTTGCAGAGAAGGAAACTTCCACTACCCATTAGTGGGTCCCTTCTCAAGCCCCATCATGGGGAAGAGAAGTGACTTCCTAAAACTAACACAGATTAATGTAGGTTAGGGCATTTGCATCTTGCATTTCTTTTGTATATATGTTGCATCATGTATTCATGCTAGTATAGTCTTGCATTTTTATGTCACATTATCATTTGCATATAATGAATACGTGTTAGGAAATTCCACTTGATCGTTGTATGTTATTTCCTTATTATTTTGTAGCTTAGTGAAAAAATTTCTTTTCAGCATGGTTTTGGATTTATCACTAACATCGGTGGATCACATCCACCGGTGGATACTTCTAAAGGGTGTTGTCGTTTGAAGTGCACACAAGATTGCAGGTCTTGGATAACCAAAGATGTTGAGGTTCTCATGCACTCTACGGTGAGAACATGTCTCCATGTTGGAGCCAAATATTCCACTCATGCCTAGGGGTAACTAGAGGAGATCATGTCTCATGGCTCGCAATGGAGAACATGATCCCGACCATGATGATGATCAGCATGTCCACAGATGGCATCCCAAAAAAACCCCTCGTTCACCTATAGGTCAACCAAGACTCATCACGTCCAAGCAACCCAGAGTATGGTAGATGGTAAGCCATCATTACCATGAGGTATGTTAATCCTTTTATGCAAAGTGTTGTGCTTAATTTGTCTGACATGTGGATGAGGATCTTTGGTTGAAGTTGGATAATTGATCACTAGTTTGGGAAATTGTGTCAACTGCTTTGTTTCACCTTGGTGGTCATCTTCTATGCCCTAGTCTCGTGATGTTACCGCCCAAGGAAAATGGGTACTACTTGGGGGGCCTCACAAGGGTAATGTTTCATTCCCCACCATACTTAACACTTTCCATCGTGGAGCCTCTCATAGTGTACCAAACTTCGGTAATGGGTCATGGTCCATTCTCTCATGAGAAGAAAGGGTTGAAGGCCCAGAGGTTGATGCAATTGCTCCATATATTTATACTATGTTATAAATGATAAATCCACCATAAAAGCCTCAAGCCAGCTAGAGCTCTACCCCCTCTAATGGTAATCGTCTGTGTCTAGATGCAAATTAATGCACCAAATTATAAAGAGCAACATCCCAGTAAAAAATGAAGGAATGAAGCTCGAAACCTTATAAAGGGGACTTGCAAATGATAATTGAGTATCAAAAGGAAAAATAAGAGGTTCGAAATGAAAAAAGTACAAAGGAAAGGGTGTCTCAAGCCAGCAAGTGCTCCCTCTACAAAGGCACTCATAGAAATGGATTCAGTGACACCATAATCCATGAAGTAAGCCCAAAACCACATCCCTTTCACACTTAATCTTGAAGGGTTTCTTTATTTCATGCTTCCCTCGAGACCTATCCCTCTACCTGGGTTATTTTATCTCTTGTCTAGGTGGCACACCTAATAGGGTTGGATGAAGGCCCTCCCATACTTAAACTAGGATACTCACATGGGGTCATGGGCTGGTGTAATGCTTGAAGGGGATACTAAGGTGAATTGTCTTACATGGCTTATATCTTAAGTTACAGCTTACTTGCATGCTTTAGGGACTAATGTTTCTTATGAGCCTTGGCTAACCAATTTTATACTTTGATTTGTTTTGGATGCCCCTGATATGGTTCTTTGAGGTACGTCATGGGATTGTGCAAAGGACATTGTGTCTTATTAGTAGGACCTTGGCACGTGTGATGGAGAGCAGTGGGTCATCCAATGACTCACCACCTTTAGACATCAGCTCTCACATCCTTGGAACCTTGGACAATGGATAGATGGGCTTGGTGTGAGCAAATTCAGTCATGATGGCACACAAAGGGGTTAGAAGCCCATAGGCTGGGCAAAGTACCCCGGGACTTATTTTCCACCAGGATCAGGAATGTTGTAGCAGCAGACAGTCAGAGACATGACAAAGACGAGATGCAGCTCCCCAGGGCCTGGACGTAGCACTCAAATCCTAGACGTTGGGCCTAGATTGATGATGATGTCATCTTCTAGGGTTTGATGGAGCTAGGGTTTGATGGATTCTTAGGGTATTGACGATGGTTGGTTTGATTTTGAGTAGGGAGAGACATCATTTTCCCCCACTCCACTCTGGATTGATGTCATGTGGCCTTTGGACACCCTCCTTACCTAAGGAGGCTTGATGTCTCACACGTGTGGGATATTATGATTTATTTTTGTATTTTTAGCATTTGTAAAGGTTAAATGAGGGGTCAACCCTACTTTAATTGAACTTTTGTTATGTTATGTGGACAAATATGTTAAGGTAGCCTCATATAAAAAGGTTAACCCTCACTTTCATTTTATCATCATCATTCTCTCACCATTTGGAGGAGTACTTATGAAATGTTCCCCCTTTTTTGGGTTACTAGTCTTTCTCTCTCATGTGCTATGCTTGGAAAGGATCTTTTTGTAGATGGTTGGCTAATTTGGATGGATATTTCTACAATTAGGGTGAGATTATCTTGGTTTCTTGGATAAAATAATTTTTTGCAATCCTTGTTTATGCTCTTGATGTTTATGATGAAATTGTTACTTTGTTGCAAAAAGACTTGTTTATTGAAACCTTAAGAGAGGAACATAAGTGTTTCTTCCTCTCACAAGGTTATATTTGTCTAAAATTGGTTAATCACCCTTGTTAGGGTTGGAACCCTAAAGTGCTAGTACTTTAGGATTTTAGCCCTAGATAATTGATCTTTGACCTAGTTGAACCTACAAGAAGGAAGAAACAATTTCTAGGGCCTAAATGTACTTGTACCCTAGACATCATTTTCCTCAAGATCTAAAGCCTAAGGCCCAGATTTGTTTGCACCTTAGGGTTTAGATCCTACCTCTTGGTTTCAAGTAGATCATCCTTCAAGATTGCTTGCATTTGAGACTCCATAACCCTAGAAAGGCACTAATCTTAAAGCAACTCTTATGGTGAAATGATTGATAGAACACCGCTCTCAAAACTCTCAAACATTCTACTAACCACACTAACTCTAACCCTAGCAAACTTGTACTATCTTACTACTGTTATAAAAGTTTGTTACGACCATCTAAAATCACATTAATTTGTTGCCCTCTTGCTCGAGATCCATTTGTGATTGTTGCTAAGGCTATGCATTGGTTGGCTATCTATCTTTAAACTGGCGGTGAAGCGCATACACTCATCTAAAGGTGGCTTCACTCACTCAGAAATTTCCTTTAATAATTGGATAACATTTCATTGGTTGCATGCTTACTTTTCATGGTCAATTGTGGTATTTTTTAGCACTTAATATTGGTGTTGTTACAAATTACTTATTATTGTTATAAGATTGGTTTACTACTACAATTTGCAACGGCCATAGAAATATAACTTGTCTAGTATTTAAAAAAGGTATTTATTGCATACTTTAGCTTGGAAGTTGTTATACATATGTTGTAAATTGTTCTTGTTCCGAGCAAGTACCAAATTATCTTCAAACCTCTTCTTTCTCCTTGACTTAGACCAATCATTTGGTGATCAAGATAAGGGGCAGTAGGCTTGGCTACTAAGCTTGTTATTTGATCCCTTGAGGTCACTAGGGAAGTCTCCCTTGTGGTGGACCTCTTCCATCACTAAAACGAAGAAAGTCCCTACCTAAGTTACATTGGTAGGTTTTTCCATAGTTACACAAGATTTGGGGATCTTGTAGAGGGCTTTGCACAAGTACAAATCTTGTGATAACACAATTGTTGGATGTTGCACATATATCGAAGAGCTATTGCACTTGACACTACCTTGTCCCCAAGACCCAATAACTTTTTTCAATGAGCTCACTCATGAAGGGTACATATAAACCACCTCATACTTCTCCAGACAACATGAACACCCACTCTAATACAATCAAGTTGGGCTTAGTGGAAGATCAACTTAATTCAAGACATAACTGGGTTCGAGGAAAGCTCAACAACTTTGAAAAGATGTTGACTAGGAAGCCACACTAATCATCTTCCACCTTCCTTGCGTCATGTCTTAATCATGTATGATTACTCAAAGGTCAAAAGAAAATGTCAAAAAGATAGAAACTAATCAATAAAGCCAAAAAGGTTATAGGTGAAGAGCTAAAATCAAAAGCCAAAAATAAAAGCTTGAGCAATGCCACCTCGCTATGAGGCCAATGCCCCTAGTCCCTAGCTTATCTATGAATATCTAAAGAAAAAGGAACTTGTTCGATAAATTGAACATTTAAAGAAAAAGGCATAAAAGGGTAGTAAGAAACAATGTTAAGGATAGGTAACTCAATGCTAAGCTTCCTCTCAAAAGCTATTATATAAAAAATCATAGCTCATGAAAGCTAGATGAATGAACAAATGAATAAAAAAGACCTATGCATGTCTGAGACTTTGAGGATCATCACATGAAGTTATTTCCCTTCCCTTTCATTATTACTATCCATATTTGTCTATCTTTCACCTAGGTACTTGAGAAATATTGGTTGTCCTAAGACTTGGTGCATGTATAAGGGTTGATATTGTTCCCCTTGGTAAGACTTAGGAAAATATTATAACTAACCCTTATTTGTTATGTTGTGTTAAGGGATGTCACCAGGTGCTACCATCTAATGGATTGCTAAGAGGCTAGACCCATCACTTCTAGTAGATATTGTGCATTGGGATATGTGTACCATGCCTCAAGATCCACGACATTACATTGGGATCTGTGATACTACATTGGGACTCGTGTATCTATCTATGATCATATCTATAGACACCGAGATTTGTGCCATTTGCTTTGAGATCCATGTATCACATCAAGATATGTGTCAATGCATTGGAATCCATGATAGTGCATCGAGCCATGACAAGGACACAATGTCATCACAAATGCCACGTGGACCACTCAGACTCATTATCCTTGCTAAGTTGGGTGTTGCATTCACACTCATGCATTATTAGCTCTCTTTGGACCATGCATGGGAGTATTATATATCAAAATTGTCCCTATAAAAGCTTAGAAAAAGATATTTACAATCTGAGAAATGTAGTATCCTCCTACTAGGAGACTTTAATGCTAGAACTGCAACTAATCAAGCTATTATCTTAAGGAATGATTCCAACCCTAATCCTCTTTGGCCAGACGAGGACCCTATTTCAGCTAATAGATACAAGAGAAATTCGAAAGACTTGACCGAGAATTTGTATGGAACAAAGCTAATCAAGCTTTGTAGTTCTCAAGATCTAATCATTTGCAATGGTTTAATGAAGTGGCCAAAATCTAGCCAAATGACTTCTATCCATGGGTTGGATAGTAGTGTTGTGGATTATGTGATTTCATATATCCCTGTTTACAACCAAATAGTAAATTTTGACCTTTTAAACGACCATGAACCCAACTGTGATAAACACACTAGTTTTTTGACAAAAATAAAGTTGATGTCTTCTTAAAGGACTTAAACACTAAATTAAATATTCTATCATATAAGAACAATATTAAAGATATCTATCATAATTTTACAACCCTCTCTAACTCCATAAAAAAATTCTCTGACGAAGTGTTGTGTAAAAAGAAGAATAGAATTGTCAACCCTTGGTATGATAATGAGTGTAAGCTTGCTAGAAAAGTCATTAGGGATGCCACTAATGAGTCCCTGAAATATGATAAGATTAATAGATACAAAAATAATTAAAAGGTAAAAAGGAAAAAAAGGCACTACACAAATAAAAGAAAAAAAAGGCACTACACAAATAAAAAGCAAGAGTTTTTTGCACCTATCTGAGCTATATCCAAAGAAATTTTGGAGGTAAATCTTAACTCATAAAACTAAAGAAAATGATATGATTCCCCTGACATATTGGAATTCCTACCTTTAAAATCTTTGTGAACCTTGTAAGGTCTTGGACAACATTGCAAAAGTTTCTACAAAAGATGAAGTTTTTTCTATTGAAGACAAAGTTTTGGGTTAAGTGACTTGCAAACAAGAAAGCTAAGGACATTAAAGGCTACCAAGCTGAAATATTCAAAACTGGACGGCCTATTCTGATCCCTCACATACACAAACTCTTCAATTTAGCAGTCAAGCAGGGCTTCCCTAAACCCTGGACTCAAAGCCTCATTGTCCCTATTTTAAAAGTGGGGATAAAAGCAATCCCTCTAATTATAGGACCATTATGATTATCCCCATTTTAGCCAAGTTATATGGAAGTATTTTGGAAAAGAAGATAAGCATGTAGCTAAAAATCCACGGAAAAATAGCTAAAGGCCAAGCTAATTTTAGAGGTTATCATTCAATCATGGACCACATTGTCATGTTTAGGATCATTGCAGAGTGTCGCAATAACAAAACCAATCTCTTTTGTTGTTTCGTTGACTTTAGGAAAGCTTTTGACATGTGCCTAAGACCAACCTTTGGAATATGTTAGAAGAGCCAAAAGTTCCCTCTGGGCTAAGCGCTGCTACAGTAAGTTGTATGGGAACATTATTGTCAAGTTTAGGAGCATTGAGGGTTGGTCAGAATAAATTAATTGCAATATAGAAATCAAGCAAGGTTGTCCCCTATCCCCTACCCTTTTTGGCATTTACACTGACAAGTTTGAAGTTTGTTTAGAAGTTGCAGGCTGCATTTGACCAACTCTTGCTAGTATAGTCATCATCCTTCTTCTCTATGCCAATGATATTTTTCTTATGGCAAGGAATCCCTATGACCTCAGTAAGCAGCTTAGCATCCTCAAGGACTTCAGCTTTAGTACAAGAATCATTGTGAACACTGACAAAACGAAGGTCTTGATAATTAAATCCAACAAGATCTATGATACTTTCGTATATGACAAATTATAAACTTAAACATATTTGAATGTTTTAAAATGATATTTCGAAATTTTAATGGATTCACAATTGAGACAAAAAAAACAGATTGCATTGCCTTCAAGGAGTGCCAATGGAACTTCAAGGAAGCAAGGTGGTACGGCTGATACAGGAATATTCAACAAGAATTTGTGTTGGTGTGCATCACAGAGTTTGACTGTGTAAATTGGAGCAAAAATCACCACAGCATGCAAAGTAAAAGGGTTATCTCAGATCTGGAATGAACCCAAAATAGGTTGTGCTTCTTATTTATCACACGAGTTACCACAATTTCAATAACCTTGAATAAGCTAAAGCTCATGGAATATGATTGTTGGAAAGAGTCTAATACCTGTAAATTTTACAGAGACTACCGCTAGCTTCATATAACAGGACTCCAATAGGACTCGGAATACTTACATTGATAAAATGGGATTTTACTACAAATGGCTAAGCAAGCCCTGAAAATATAGAAACAATTTCAGAAAGGGCAATGTGGAAATTCAAGAATTCTGTTATGGAACAGATCATACATAGAAAAAAAGTCAAAATTGAAAAGCCATAAAGAATAAGAAATAATGCATTTTTTATCTCCTCTGAAATTTCAAAATGTTAGAATCATCCAAAGCTCATCAAACAGCAGAATATGGTGTGATCAGACAAGGTAAATAAAATCCTCATTCAAATTGATTGAGATTTTTCACAACTCGAACAAATTTCTAGAAACATATTCATCATTCATTCATAGAAACATCTGTGACTTATGAGTCTTCTATGCTATGTTTCTAACAACTAGAATCTATGACTGCTTGTCTGGACTTCAAATAATAGATTGAGAAAGCATAAAAATGCTACAGCATCAACCTCCAAGTCTTCAAACAAGTGACATATTAACGATRGATACAGGGCATACAAACTCCATAGGTTACACCCCAGCACCAGTATTAAGACCTAAAGGAAGCATGTCAACAAATCCTTGAAAACCTGCATGCATGTCCAACAAACAAGTAATACTTGAGTAATATTCAGGTAAAATCCACAAAATAACAAAAAGTACAGTTWAAAATGTTAACTATAATAGAGGGGAAATGGGGAAAAAGACAAGAAAGTTGAGCATTGCTGCACTAATTAACCAGCCTCATCTTCAATCTGAAGGTAAAGAACTTCAATTAGCGAATAAATTATACATTAGTTAATTTGATTGAAAATAATATTCAAATTAGGTCAACAAGAATCAATTTGAATAAAGAAGCATTCATTTGAGCCTTGAGCGCACACCCTCTGAAACATATCAGTACTGAGTTTTTTTTCCATCCAAAGAAATTTCAGTGAGCCCTTTGGCAACATACATGTCAGATTTTTTAAATTGTTGCTCTAAAACATCCTGGCTATCTAGCTGAGAATACAACATATCATGATGGGATTTACTTAATCTATTTCTTTAATCTTAGTTCCATACCTTGAGATGGCCTCACCGTGGTAGATCACCACAGCACCAGTATTTTGGACTGGATAAGCAACACTCATTGACGATGCAATATAATGCACATTTATACAGCAATACAGACCACAGCACATTTGCACCTTAGTCACTATCATTTAGTCAGTATTTTCTTTGTTCACAACACAGTAAATTCTGGTGATGTGATTATCACATTCCAGTTTAATATACATGGATTTTAGATTAGGCCATCTCCAATTCCTAACAGCTGCACTTGTGCAGTTGTCATAAAGGCATCTGCACAATATTTTCAGAGTTATATATAGTAGTTAATGACATCTTCACCATGCCAGCCCTTCCAGTCATCATCTCGGTCCAGACATAAGTTATATACCCTTGAAATTCATCAAAATGACAAAGCTGTACCACAAACTAAAGTAAATATGCATTTATAAATTACACAAACTGTTGATGTAATTATTAAATAATGGTTATTTATTAAACTTTGGCATTTAATTTGCGTAAATAAAAGTACAAGTGCTTTAGAGTTAGTAATGAATAAACAAGAGATTATGTAACTCTTCTCTCTCTCATTTGTGTGTATGTAAGAAGATGAATAATAGAGTTTGAACTTTGATTGTTCCATTCTTAAAAAGTTGTGTTGCCTCTCTGTTCAACCTGTGTAATATCTGTTTAGTATCAGAGCCACGGTGAGGAGAAACTGAGGCTGGAAGCGAGTGAAGACCTAGGGACTGGTTAGTAATGGATAAACAAGAAGAGATTCCGTGACTCCTCTCTCTCTCATTTGTATGTATGTAAGAAGACATACGATGTATAGATGAGTAATATAGTTCGATTGTTCCCTTCTTAAAAAGTTGCATTGCCTCTCTGCTCAATCTGTGTAATATCTGTATAGTATAGTGAAGAGAAACCAAGGCTGGAAGAGAGTGAAGACCAAGGGACTGGTTAAAACTTAAACCAGTGATGGTTTGAGGAAATGCAAACAATACACAGGTGCAAGGGAAATGAATTTGGCCCAGAGTATGCAATAGAGTTTTCTCAGAGGGTCAAAATATTTTAGTGAGGCATCTGCTTCTGTC
>JASDQU011400325.1:4090-20059 GCA_032191745.1 Picea mariana | reverse complement strand
TTCATCCTTGAGGATGTAAAAAAGTCTTAGAAATAAATGTTAATTTGATGCAGCTCATGTCTTCGAGCGATCAAAGGATAAAGGTCCCAAGATGGATAATTTTCTAGTCTAGTAAGAATTTAAAGATGCAATTTCAAATGAAATACTTGACTTCCTCCAAGTAGAGGCATTAATTCCTCAATTGAAATTGTCCCTAGAGCTACACCTATCTCTAAAACTCCCTACCAAATGAGTCATCCAAATTTAAAAGTGTTAAAAATGCAATTGTGGGAATTATTAACCAAGGGATATATTCATCCAAGTGTCTCACCTTGGGGAGAACTATTCTTGTTTGTTGAGAATAAAGATGGGACATTCAAAATGTCTATTGATTACAAACAACTTAATTGAATCAATATCAAGAATAAGTACCCTCTACATAGAGTAGATGATTTATTTGAACAATTGAGAGGGGCAAAGGTCTTCTCAAAGATTGACTTGAGATTAGGTTATCACCAAGTCAAGATTTAGATCGAGATATGGGAACTATGAGTTTGTAGTGGTGCCCTTTGGCTTATCAAATGCATTAGCTACATTCATGGGTCTTATGAATTGCATGTTTCATAATTATGTAGGTAAGTTCATTATTGTTTTCATCAATGACATTTTGATTTATTATAAATCGTCAAAGGTACATAAAGAACACTTGTGTTTATTTATGCAATTATCGAGAGAACATCAATTATATACCAAACTAAGCAAGTGTGATTTTCATAAAAAAATATATTTTGTATTTGCTGCATATCATTTCCAAGAAAGGGGTAGTTTTGGATCCAAAGAAGATTAAATCCATAATGGATGACCCACTCCAAAAAATGTTTTTGAAATAAGATCATTTATGGGTCTTTTTGGGTACTAAAAAAGTTGCATACAAGGATTTTCTTGAATTGCATATCCAATCACCTCCCTTTAGACACAACAATGTTAGGAAGATATTTCATTGCTAAAGAAAATCCTTAGAAGTGCACCAATCCTAAAAATTAAAAATCAAATGAAGATTTTGTTGTACACATGGATGTGTTTATAGAAGGAATTGGTGGAATCCTCGCACCAAACGATCATGGTGTGTACTATGAATCTTGAAAACTAAAAGAGTATGATATATGTTAGGCCGCTCATAACTTATAACTTCTTCTTGTCGTGCATGCTTTGAAAATGTGGAGGCACTCCTTGATGGGTAAAATATTTGTGTTGAGAAAAGATCAACGTAGCTTGAAACATTTATTTGATCAACCAAATTTTAATGTATGACAAGAAAGATGGATTACATTCCTCTATGTGCTTGATTTTGATATCAAACACAGAAAAGGAAAAGAAAATCAGGTTACAAATTCACTAAGAAAAATGATGCATGCAATGAAAATATCAACAATCCACATATGTGAATCGAATTTAAGGAAGAGAAATGTCAAATCCCTTACAATAAATGAGTATTATCTTAGAGTAAATGAAGGTTGAACCAAGAAAAAGGACAATACAAATATGAGTGATATCATATAGAAAATGATGGCATTGTACTTTATAAGGATCGAATATATGTTCCCAAGTCTCTAGATTCAAGGAAGATCATTATGCATGAGATGCATAACATACCACACTATGGTTTTCCAGACTACCAAAAAACAATCGTAGTAATATGAAAGAAATATTATTGCCTAGGAATTAAGAAAGATGTTTCTAAGTGCATTTCCAAGTGTTTGAAATGTCAACAAGTCGAGGCCAATCATAAACATCTCAGGGGGTTGTTCTAATCAATACATCTTCCAAAATAAAAATGGGAATTTATAACTGTGGATTTTATCACCAGTCTCCCAAGCACTTTAAGGCAACATGATTCCATTATCATAGTAGTTGATAAATTAACTAGAGTTGATAATTTCAGTTGAGTCAGATCCATAAATAAGGCAAATGACATGGCATATATATTTATAAAATAGGTATTCAGATTGCACATGATACATAAGGCAATCATTTCCGATAGGAACACAAAGCTCACCTTAAACTTTTGGAAGAGTCCCTTTGAGTAACTTGGCATATAGTTAAATTTTAGCACAACATATCATCCATAATATGATGGCTAGACTAAAAGAGTAAACTAGGTAATCGAGGACATGCTATGTTGTATGTTATGGACAAACCATTCAAGTGGGAGTATTATCTCCACTTGGTGGAGTTTGCATACAACAATGAGCATATTGCATCATAAGTCCATTTGAAGCTTTGTATGGTAGAATATGCAACACTCCAATAAGTTGGGATAATCCCAAAAACATAATTACCCTTGGGCCAAAATTGCTTGAGGAAATGGGAGAACGGGTTGCTAAAATTAAGTAAAATTTGAAGGCATCCCAAGATAGATATAAAAATATGAAAATAAGAACATAATTCATAGGGAATTTAAGGTTGGGGGTCATGTTTTCCTTGAGGTAAAATGAAAAAAGAGTTCCTTAAAACTTAGGATTTGTGCCAAGCTAGCACCCAGATATTACAGTCATTTGAAATCCTAGACAAAACAAGACCAATTGCATAACAACTTGCATCGCCTACTAGTATTGGAGTTCATAATGTTTTTCATGTTTCTATGTTAAACAAACATGTGCATGATCCTAACCATGTAATTTATTTGGTGTTGATCTATATGGAACTAGAGGGAGAATTCTAAGCTGAGTCACTAGACATCCTAGACAGGAAAGTAAAATTTCTCTAGAACATAGCCATCGATGAGGTAAAGGTGCAACGGAAGCACTATGGACCAAATTAGGTTACATGGGAGCTAGAGGATGACATTATGGAGGGATACCCATATTTTTTATGAACTAGAGAGCACACCAAGGATGATGTTATTCCAAGGCGGGGGGGAATGTAATACCCTAATTTTGACCCTTGGGATATAATTTATCATGTAAATAAATAATTTTGTGATTTGTTTTTCTAGTATTTTAGCCATGTGGGATAAGTTTAAATAATCTATGATGTACATATATTGTAAATATTCCTAGTATGGAGCCTAAGGCTAAGGCCCAACAAGAGAATATTGAGTCTTATACTTATTAGTGTGTTTTTAAGTTGTTTTTTTAGTTTGACATGCTAATCCAACATGTCAAGTTATTATATTGCAAAATTAGAAAATAAATATATATAATATGATAAAATGTGCACATAGTAAAGACTACTAGGAGAACAAAGGGGATATGAACCAACAAGAGGGGAAGATAGAGGGTGGAAAAAAGAGACATAATATCTCATGTCAAATGTATATATGACTTTTCCTCCATGGTTGTTGAATTAGTGAAGGACTCTTAATATTCCTCCATTTGTCTTAAGGTGGTCATATGTGACAAAAAGAATCTGTGACTTTTCTCCCCATGGGTTTTGAATTAGTGGAGCACTCCCAATATTCCTCCACTTGTATTAGAGTGGGCATATCTGATGAAAAGGATATGTGCCCTATTTTAATTAAATTTAGTGGAGCGGAATAAATATTCATTTATTTGTCTTAAGTTTGGACGAGACCTTCTTGACTATTGAGACATTATTCCTTCATCTCTTGGAGTTTTCCCAACATGAATAGTTCTCCATCCTCATCTTGTTTTCTTATTTAAAAATAAATTAAAAAATCCCTCTTTACAACATCCAAGTTTCTCAATTATGCTTATATTTCCCTTGTGATATCAACTTGTTTTCATATTATATATTTATGTTTTGTTTATGCCATATACCTTGTTATCTTTCTTGAATCTCATATAGTGTTGATTTGCCACAAGTAATCTATACTCTGACCATGTTGAATTGTTTAGACAACCCAACTCACCAGAATTGTCGATGGTGTGCCTTTCCTATTAGTATTCCAATTAATTGCCCCATTATTCAATAACATTTTTATCCCTTGCACTGTGTCTCGTAACTGTCATGCCTAATCTGGTAGGTAAATGGAGGAATAGCCTAAGTTGTAGAAGAAAAAAATAATGACTAACCCAAAGAAGGAGAGAGGCTAAGAGGAAGGTGGGAAAGTGGTGGATCGTGTTGGTGTAGGTATTGTAAGATTGATAGTTGATGTATAATCATGGATAAGCTCTACAATATTATAGTGAGCTAAGGCTAAGGTGGAGATTTGTGGCAGTCTTTTCCCTTGCCATTCCATAGCTCAACTTTGGGGTGGTATCTTTAGTGGATACCTAAGTTTGGGTGTTGAACAACTCCTATACAATTGATTTTCATCTGCACTACACTTACTATAGACTAGTGCATTCATCATCTTCAATATGATCTATAAATGGTCAATTGAAAATTTGTTTATCAATTGTTAAAACTCGCTATTGGTAGATAGAAAAGAGTCTTCTCATAGAAAATGTAAATCAATGTTGCATAGTTTTGTATAAAATATGTTCAAGACTATTGAAATCCATAAACTAAGTTGTAGTCCAAACTTTGTTTATAGATGAATGCATTTAGTAAATTTATTGGATCACTGGCATAGGGTGTCTTGGCTAGTTATAAGTAACATGTCATTTTTATCCATATTTCATTTTTTCAATCCTACATGAATTAATTTATCCCCAAATTTAAATGAGGGTAATTTTGAAGTAAAGGATAATGATATTCCAACTATTGGTTCTATTTGGATACTAGGATCCACTTAGGTGTCCTTAAAAGGTCTAATGTAGTCAAGAACTATCATTTTCAATTCATGTGAGGGAAAGGTCTCACTATTCATAGCATGAAGGGACTACTTATGTAATTCATCTAATTGGTTATTTGTATCTATGTCAAAACCCTAATCTAACTAACTTAGTTGGATTCACAATACAATTCATTATATGATGTAATTACTAGTTGAAATATGCCATGGACCAAGGGATCTTCTCCATCTTCCATGTAGTTGACTTTAACTCCATGTGACACAAGTGGGACTGTCTAATTGTTGTGATGTCATTCTTCTTTCCATTATGTGTTACATCCAAAAGTGAAGAGACCAACAATCCCTAATTAGACATGTTGAATTTCCCTCGAGTAAACTCCATCGCTCTATTGCACCCTACTCTTATGCATGCCCTTCTAATGAAGGGACCAACTTAGGTGCCAATCTTAAGGTGTGGTCTAGAAACTAGTTGAAGGTGTCCAACTTTGTAGCTCATTTACCCATCAAGATCGAAGACGTGAGAGTGAAGGCTTGGCCCTTGTCACTATCTAGCTCTGGGGGTTGCATCTATAGAACAACCTACCACTATATATCTACAAATGAATTCAATTATTTTAACTCTAAATAAGCAACTTGTGTAGCTGGCTAAAATTATCTCAAAGTAGTTTTGTCGATAAGTGCAACATCATGCAGGGATGTTAATTTATCATCAACGACTCAGATCTCATTGAACTTAGATACTTGATCCAAAGGGTTGGTGAGCACATGAGCTTCATTTTTCATCTATAAGATCATATCCCACAACTCTTTCATTATTGCTCCCATTGCTAAAGAAGCCCCATCCAATCCTGAAGTGTGTTTTATATCATATGGCTCTCCTCCATAGCTCTCCATAATTGTGCTTGTGAATTTTGTCCTTCAACAATGAGGGGAACTACCCTATCCATAAGCCTTTACAACTATTGTTCATCATGGTTAGGTTCAGTATCTAACTCTACCTACAAAGAAAGTGTATATTTCTACAACTACCTCCAAGAAGAACAAGTATTGTATAATTCCCTAAATAGTGGACACTTTAGTGCAAAGGATTTTAACTCTTAGGTAACCTTCTTTATCTAAGGCCATAGGTTCTCTAAACAAACCCATACTTAAACTCTTGATCCAAGGATTGTCTTGTTTGTATCTACATGTTTATGTCTAAAGTAACCTTGGCCAACTAGATGCATAGTTGTTGGTGATCCTATTGAATATTTTGTTGTCTTTACTAAGCTCAAGAAACCTACTATATACTCTTCCATCATCAATCAAGCCATCTATAATAAGTCTAGAGTAGACTAAATATTCACATTGGTTGGTTGTCCATACACATCAAGAAGAAGACCCCAAGGAAAGCTCTAATGAAATATGTTAGCACTGAAAGACACACTTTGACTACTAAAGTGTAAGCTTAGCACCCATCAGAATGTAAAAGATAATTTTGGTTTTGAATAGGTGGATCAGCATGATGGATAAAGAAAGAGAGAAGGTGGCAAACTATAGATCAGTAGGCTACACCAATGGGCAATGGAGTCACAAACATCCTACTCATCGAAGGCACAAAAGATGCTCAACAAAAAACAAGATTATATGCTGATAAGTGGAAGAATGAAGAAGGAAAACATAAGGTAGAATGTTCACTAAACAGATATCCTTTCAATTTAATGAATCAACAAATACTTGAATATAAACAATGACTGATGGGCAAAATACAACAGATCCTCTGCTGCTTAGGGATCCATAAATCATTGACAGCCTTTGATCCTCAAATCTGCAATATATTCAAATAAGAAGAAATATAAATAGAAGAGTTACAATTTGAAATCACAGGTCTCATGAGTCTCCAGTAGCAGTAATGCTTACAATCATAAAATGCCCACAGGCTTACAAATGAACATACACAGAAAAACTGCCTACTCCTACTTTCTCTAGCCTCTCTTTGCTCATGAATCCCCTTTCTCCAAGGGATATCTCCTTCCCTAAATAGAAAATAACATCCAAATAAACTTAGAAGGTTGAATCCCATCTCCTCCATTGGATTCTAAGCCTTGGAGATAGGTGGCAACAATCAAAGAGACAAAAATCCAACAAACTGCTAATTTTAAGGAATTTGTTTGAAGTCATTAATAAATTGTTTCCACCTCATTGCATGAGGCCTTTGATGCAGCTAAATTCTAGGTTCAGTTGTCCCTTGACATCTAACTGATCCTTGAGAATCCTTTTGAATTCTCCTTGACAGGTGGCAACCTACCAACAAGGTGAATATCAAAATCGTGACCGCTACAGGAAATTCGGTAGCGCCACTGTGCAGATTCAGTAGCACCACTTATATGTCTAATATCTCTCAAACCATAACACATTTTGAAAAAATGAGAGAGGTTTTTGTTATTTGGAATGTTATGAACTAAAAACTCCTCCCGTTTTCAAAAATACCTTCTCAATTGTTCACAATACAAGTTTTAAGTTAGTGACTCAAAACTGATAAAATAACTCTGCACAATTAGTTTTCTGCCAGAATTTAGGTAGCGCATGCATGTGTGTCTATGTGCAATTGGGTAGCGCAAATCCATGAGTTATTTTGATGCTTGAACTTGGAGATTGGTCATAACCCAATATAAATTCAATTTTCCCCAAAAAAATAAAATATCCCATAACAATTGTATTCATTTTCCAAAATGAACAATGAAGGATTTATGCAACGCTGAAGCATAAACCAATCTTGTGCTAACACAATGGTAACCCAGTGGAAATTGACTATTCAAACTACATAAACATGTCTACTTATGAATCTAGGTTATCCTATGATTGTTTGAAAATGAGGACCCTCTTTTGAGTGGCATTGATCAAGTAGGTTGAAATGTTTGTATGCTCCTAGAAGATCCTTAGTATGGCCTGACAATAAGTAGGGCCTTGTGCTAACTGCTCAATTTACACCATAGCCAATAATTAATCCAGAGGGGTGGGTAGTGTAGTAGTGGTTATGGAAAGCATGATCTCTCTAGGAGTAGAGATCGTCTCTTTCACTTTCTCTTCAACCTCCTCCATCAATGTGTCCTTCTCCCATTGTTATACATCTAATAGAAGATAATTCAAACCTAGGTCATAAGGAGTGGTGTTCTGTATCATTAGCATCTCCAAAACCATCCATCCCTTTGTCTATGCTCAAACCTCCAATGCCCACCTACATACTCTCTTGTAGGTCACCCTATGGTGTGCCCACAACTTCTCTTGACTTTTGTGCATGTTATTTAGGAGGGGAAGGATTCTCGGTGTCCTATACTTCATACTTAATGAGGATGCCATGAATTCCATGGAGGGAATCCTAATAATTTTCCATCATATGGACCAATAAAATGTTGATGGTCTTCCTCTCCTCATACTCCTAGAAGGATTTCAATGTCTACTCTATAGAAGATAACCCTTTCTTTGTTGGAAAATCAAACAAATTAGTATATAAGGCCTCACATGAAACTACCTACATTCGACCATAATGTCAAATGGTGGAATTAAACGGCGTTATGGTAGGTGCAATGCTAGCATGCACTTCGTGGACACTGGTGGATTGGGCAGAATAAAAGGCACTACAACATTGGGTGGCTCCACAATCTTAGGTTACTTCTAGGAGTTATCACCCTACAAGAAGTTCTAAAAATCCCCTGGGCATTACTTTAAGTCTCGTCATAAGAAATTAATGTTCTCCAAAATCCACTACCCAACAATTGAGGTAGGGCACTTTGTGCAGCTTCACGCAACTTAGAAGTAATATTAGTAAAACCTTGCATTGTACCCTTAGGGTTTAAATCAAAACTGGGTGCACATATGTGTTGTCCGTGTCCATGTCGAACCAAATATTTCATCCATGTGCATCTAAATGGTACTTGAGCACCCAGATGGTGAGATTTGTAATAATTATCATCATGTCATACCTCTTAGGAAAAGTTACATCATAGAATGTAATTTTTTGAGCATCCTTACAAACCTTCCAGGGTTTATAATGTACTACAACAATGAGATACTCTTAAGCAGGTTGCATTTGTCAACCCTATGTAGGTTTCCATTTGAACATGGAAAAGGTCAAGAGCAAGTAGAAATAGATAAAACCAATGTGCATGGTGTGGGATTTTTCACATGCAATCATCTACTCATACATTGGGAAGCTGCATCAGTTTAGGCGTAAGCCTTGGATATAGAAATATTTAATCGATAGAAAGTCCGGGGAACACTCACCTTTGGTAGACTTCCACACAAAGTGACAAATCATGATTTGGAAAGTGACCCAAACTCACTCATCCTCAATCAAATGGATGATTTCCCCACAACATCCTCTCTTGGTACCATGTTTCTCATACAAGCTTAGCTCTCCTGCCTTCATTCCATGCTTCCCTACCCACTAAAATGATTTTGTGACATCCTTCCCCTCCACAGACAATCCAGTGAGAAAATGAATGTCCTAAACATGAATCAGGTAAGCCCAATCTAATCACAAGGCATTCTAAGGCACCCAACTATTTAAAAAATTAATGTATTGGGAAATTGCACATGTATCATTGGAACTTGAAATCTCTAATAGGTTCATATGGGTGGAGTCACACAACAACTCGAATTTAGGCTCCCAAAAACGGATAATCTTGTTATTCTTCAAATGAACCTAGTCCATATACATAGATGATTGTAAATATGGAAATAGATTACCATGAACAACATAATGGTCAGATAATTTCATATGATCCACTTTTCCCATGAGATCAACCATGACCTCCACATGTGGATCCATAATTTCCCCCACCATGGCTTCCTTTCTCTTTGGGTTTCAATACTCAATATCAATAGCTCATTAACTACCTTCACCCTGCCTAGTGACCTTCCCCATAGCTATAGACTAGTACTATGCTTTTCTTTGGTAAAATTGAGTGATTGAAGGCCAAACATGCTAAACTAGTAAACATTTTAGTCAACTTGTGTCAATGTGGCATATATGTGGATTTCCAACACGAATGAGAGATGATAACCACAACATACATAATAAAATTAAGAAAAATTGGTTAATCCCTAAAGTTAAAAAATAAATAAATAATTCATTTACTACTGGTTGGTGAGGCAGGTATTCCATTATGCATGCAAAGGATTTAAATGTAGACTTTTCCCTTCTCGACGCAAGTAGTAATTAAAGTTGTGAATTAGTGACACATAAATGATCCCATCAATCCCCAAAGGCCACTTGGTGCCATTCGTATGTCAACCTAATCCCATGTCTTTGACCCAAACCCAATGCAACCCATTCCCTTTACTTAGCTGGATTAATATCACCAATCATGGACACTTCTCAAAACTTCAAAATCAAACACCAGTGATCATAAATGTAGTAAAATTGGACTCGATTGGTAAAAAACATATTCAAAAAGTGGATTGATGTAGTTGGATATGGATGCCTCTCTTTGGACCAAAAATGTGGCCTAGACTCAAAAACTGGACTTACTCTTCCCAGAACACAGAGGTGTGACCATGAGTTGACAAAATTGCAATAGGGAGAAAAATGTGGGTAAACATTGACTCAAGACTAGAATGACCCTACATAAAATGAACAAAAATATATAAAAAGACTCAAACTAAAAGGAACAAAACTAAAATTTACCAAAAGCTAACCTAAATGGATTCCTTTGAGTAGGAGTGCCACGTGAATATTAAATTAGGGGGTTGGGATATAGGGCTTTAATAAATCATCATTTACCCATCTTGGCTTGAGAACACTATCTAATTAAACTAATAGGACTACACGTGTAGCTTCCTGCAACTAGGACTGGACCCAAGTAGTGTATCTTGGCTTCCTAAAACTAGGAATGGACCCAAGAAATGCAACTATAGCTTCCTTATATGCTTTAGGTACTTATTCCACAGAGAAAAACTAAATTTTCCCTGGAAAATGATTTGGTCTTGATGTAGCAATCGTGCCAAGATTTATGCCTAGATTTTTCAATTGTTTTATGGAATTTTACTATAAGTGTTATACCCTTAATTTCCACCCTATAGTCCAGAGAGGAAGCCATCGGAGGATAAATGCTAGAATACATCATTTTCCAAAGGTTTGAACCCTTTTAGAGCCCTTTTTGGCATCCTCGCACCCAAACCTCTCACCTAGTAACTCCCTGATTCTAGAAGTTTGACATTACCTCACTTGTTGAGCTATTAGTGTCAAGTGAGGGTCTCGCTTGTTGTCTACTAGGTGTCCTGCGATGATGCAAAAAAGGGCTCTAAAAGGGTTCAAACCTTAGGCAAAAAATCTATTTTGGCCTTATCCTTTGATGGATTCCTCTCTCACATATGGGGTGGAAATCAAGGCTATAACAATAAGTTTTGATTTCTCCAACCACATAAACTCAATTAGTCATTATGAAATTGAATCTTCTTCTTTCATTTGGGTAGCCTATGCAACATATTGGCTAGCAACCACAAATTTAGTAGGGATCGCTACCTCCCACCCATAAACCAATTGAAAATGTCTTGGTTTATTCAATCTCTTTATGGTAGTTCTACAAGCCTAAAGTATTGTTCGAATCCATTCATCCCAATCATATCAATTCCCTAAAAAAACAATACTTAAACCATGCTCCAATATTTTATCGAAGCATTCTATTATACCATTATCTTGTGGATGATACAAACTACTCTTATGATGTTGGATCATGAACTCCTAGGTAAGATTTGTGATGGTGATGCTAAGAATACGGTGACCCCGATTGCCCATCAAACTCCTAATGATTTGTGAATAACTAAAACAAATTGTTGTGTCCATGGAGCAATCCTTAGTTGGTGTTGTTGTTTCCCTTCTTGTGAGATAAATGGTTGCAGTGATATTGTAACGGGATTTGGAATGTCTAGCAGGTGGGCTAATAGGTCCATTGAAATCAACAACCCGCTTCTCAAAATATTGAAGTGTCTTTATTGGTTGTAAACACAACTCTTCCATCCTAAGTGGTTTTCCAATCCTCTGGCATACATTGCAACTCTTCACATACTCCTTTGCATCATTAAATATAGTAGGCCACCAAAGGCCAACTTGTAAGATCTTGCTAGTTTCTTTACCTGCATAATGGCCTCTTGCAACTTCATGATGCCATTCTATAAGATATCAGATGTAATATAATATGCAGAAACATGAATATTCAGCAGATGTCAATGGAACAACAAAATATTGAGAAGAGCAATACCAAAAATAATACCTTTATTCAAAGAAAGTAATGTTCACTTACCTCTTTGAGGGGGAAACCTCCAACAGAGCAGAGCTCTATTACAATAATTCTTAAGACAAGCTTTCTCATTCCTCCTACTGTTATTTATACTAATTCTATATTCTAAAGAACATTCTAGAGGAAGATCTTTCTAGAAGCGGAAGCTTCTATTAGGTCTTCTTACATTGACTTATTCACATTTAATAAATAGGCCTTATTAACTAATGTCGACCTTTAATACATGGAAAATATATTATTTTATCTACGTGAGAGGTTAGGGAAGTTAGGTCCCTAACATGCCCCCCCCCCACCCTTTGAAAAAGATCCTTGTCCTCAAGGCTTAAGATGAGGAAACTGTTGCATAATCGCAGTTGGCTCCCAGGTTGCATCTAATGGTGTATTGAACCAAAACTTCATGGATGGTACGTTGACTATAACAACACTCTTGCTGGTCCAATATGGCTTGTGGATGCAACCAAATGGAACCTTCTTCATCCAACTCTAGTAGGATGGTCTAGGTGTGGCACTTGGTTCCAATCACTTTCTTCAGGCATGAGACATGGAAAACAAGATGTAGCTTGGAGTGAATGGGAAAAGCTCATTGATAGGCCACTAGCCCCATGCATTTGAGAATAGTATAAGGACCATTAAATTTTTGGGCAAGTTTCTGACACTACTGGGCTTTAAGTGAAGTTTCCTTGTACGGTTGTAGATGGAGAAACACATGGTCCCCTTCAAAAGATTGATGTTCAGAACAACCCTGATCTTCCTATTGCTTCATGAGGTTTTAAGCCATGACCAAATTTTCTTGAGATTACAAAGAATGGTCATGTGGACTATAAGATTGTGGTCAACCTCCTGAACCTTGGAGACACCCGACATGTATGGGAGAACCGATGGTGGTTTATGTCTGTAGACTACTTCAAAATGAGTCATGTGAGTGGCAGTATGATAAGAGGTGTTGTACCACCATTTAGCAAGGGGTAACCACTAAACCCATTGGTATTGTCTGTCAGACGCAAAACACCTCAAATATGTTTCCAAACACTTGTTGATCGCTTCTGTTTGGCCATCAGTCTAGGGATGATAGGTTGTGCTGAGATGCAATTGGGTTCCCTGGAGCCTGATAATTATTGCCAGAAATTCCTGGTAAAAGTGGGATCATGGTTAGAAACAATAAAATGAGGCATGCCATGGAGTTTGAAAATATTATCCATAAAAATTGAGCCATTGTGGATGCTGTGAACGGGTGTTGAAGAGCACAAAAATGAGCATATTTGGAAAGATGATCCACTACCACCATGAAGATTGACTTATTGCCTGATTCAAGTAAGCCAACAAAGAATTCCATAGAAATATCCATCCAAATAGTAGGTGGAAGCAGAAGCGGTTGGAGTGTACCAGGACGTTTGACACTCTCGCCCTTATTGCATTGACATGTATCACATTTGGCCACAAAGGTGCAAATGCCCTGTTTCATATCGTCCCGGAAGAGAGATCATTTGACCCGTTCATAATTTTTGGTAAAACCTAAATGGACCGATGTAGTGAAGCATGAAATTCAAAGAGCACCTTGGATTTAAGGGTTGATTGTTTGCTTAAATACAAGCAACCTTTATAGTGAAACTCTTCATTATGCCAAGAGTACCCTGGAGCAACTTGGGGACCTTGTTGAAGCTTTTGGATTAGACTGGAAATTTTGGGGTCTTGCAACCAATCCTAACGAACATCCTGAATCCAATCGGTGACAATGAAAGACATGGAAAAGAGAGACCCTTCTTCTTCATATTTCCTAGAAAGAGCATCAACCACCACATTTTATTTTCCCTTCTTGTAAACAATCTCGTAACCATATCCAAACAACTTGGTCACCCATTTTTGTGTCTCCAGGGATGAAATTCATTGTTCCAGGAAGTACTTGAGGCTTTGATGATCCATTTTAATTTGGAAGTGTTGTCGCAATAGATAAGGAAGTCATAGATCCACTGCATGTAAAATAGACAACATTTCCTTTTCATAAATCGATTGGCCCAAATGTCAGTCCTACAACTGTTTGTTGGTGATAGGCAAAGGTCGTCCATATTGCATGAGGACTACCCCGATTCCTCTCCCCAATGCATCACATTCCACAACAAAGGTCTTGGTGAATTCAGGTAGGGCCAATAGAGGAGTAGTGCACATAGCTTATTTCAAGGCTTGGAAGGATTGGTCAGTTGATGGTGATCCAGATTATTTTTGGCATAAAATGAAAGCAAAGATATAACAAAGAAATATATCGAGATATTGTAAGAGATCCAATAATATAACAAAGATATATCAGATGTATATAACAAGAGGCATAGATATACAATAATACACAATTTCTATTAATGAGTGAAATGTACAGAATTGTAAAATTACAGAGTGAAAGACTTGCTAGAATGGTGGCAACTTATCTCTAAGAAGAGATGTGATGGCTATGCTCATTCGCAAGAAAATGATTGTTACAATGAGGCTCCAAAGGCCTTTTTAACATAAAGAAAATCCAAAACCCTAACCCCGAAATATGAAAAGCCAACAGTTTTGTGGACCCCGTTTTGGGCAGTTTGGTGTATCAAATTCTTGGGGGAGTAACTTTGGCATACGATCTTCATTTAGGGAACACGATAGGTCATTGGAAATGTATCGACGAGGAGCTTCATTTTGAGGGATCAATCCCATCCTTTGTTATGTTGAGATTTGTACCTTGGGAGGTGTTACCCATGTGCTTTTGACCTCCTTAGCACATGAGGGAAGGTCATGACACTTTGTACCTAGTACTTTTGTCTATTTTCACTTTGACTTTGGTTAAAGTGAAATTTGGTCACTTTTTTGATAAAGTGAGTATTAAATCACTTTGGGGTGATTTTGGAGACATAAGTGGACTTAGGAAACTTAACCCAAAATTGGTTTATGATTTAGAGCTGATTGGGGAGATCTCATCCATTCCTTTAGATTGATCTCAACCATTGATTCTTAGGTTTCCTATTCTTGCGCAAAGAGGGCGCAAAGGGTCTAAGGAGGGCGCACTTGTTCATGGAGAGTTTTTCTCATGAGAGGATATGAACTCAAGCTATGGAGATGAGATCACTTGCATGAGGGAGCTTGGAGGAGGTCGCTAGCTTTCCCTATAGGAGGCTTGGAGCAGCTAGCTTCATTATTTTACTGGAGCTATTCTACAGTTGAGGAGGGCGCATGAGTTTGGCAGACTTATTCCTTTCTGGTAGGATTTCTAACCATCATATTTCAGTGAGGTCAGTTGCAGAGTGAGGACATCAGCTGGAGCTTCATTCCTGTGGAGGGGTTTTCAGTTCTGACATCACAGATGATTTCTGGAGCAGTTACAGTGGTTCTGGCAATTTGCATGAGGGGCGCATCTGCTTGAGGGAGCTTGTGTATCAACTCAGTTGGATTTGCTATTGTATCAGGTTCCATCATTTATTGTGTTTACTGTAACCCATACTTGCTTTTCCTCATATATACATTTAGATCTCAAACTGGTTTTCCCCGGGGGGGTTTTGTCCAGGGTCATGTTGACAAAAAATATTGTTTCTACAAATGCATGCTATTAGTTCTTAGATCTACTCATTATCAGCAGTTAAACGATGTATTAGGTGTGTTATATTTATTTGAGTTGCATGTACTAATTTCATAGGGAAAAAATGACATGCTAGAGCACCCAAATCAAAAATATAACCATAACAATCAGCTCAAAAGAACATGGATTGTTGGTTGTTATAAAATAGTAGAAAACTAAAACAAGACAGTGAAAACTTAGAGCCTTTGCTTGGTCAAAGACAGACCAAGAAGGCAAGCTGATAGGACCTGGAATTTTCACATGGTATTAGAGCTTCAGTGGTTGATTTTTGGGATAGTTGGGACAGCATATTGAGTGGCTACCATATACTTCTTTCTAGCAGATTTTGAGGACAGCTATTGACTCCTTCAGTGGTTGTTAGAGGGCAAAATTTTTCAGAGGATTTTTGGGCAGTTTGGACACCTTGAGATCAG